>JASXTE010000017.1:11806997-11914497 GCA_030280995.1 Hemileia vastatrix
TAAATTAAAAATTAATTAATTACAAACATATATTATAATTATATGTGTAAAATTGACTTATAATGTAATTAAATTAATTAATTAAATTTATATATTAAATAAAACTTTTCATATATTATTAAACAATAATATTGGGCGCTTTTTTGACCCTTAATTGTTTCAGAAAAATCATTGAATAAATGATAACACTTATTTAATAACATAGTATTAAAATCCCTACTTTAAATTACAAATATCATTAAATTAATTATATGTTTCATTTAAACTAATTATTGATTTAATTACATAGTTAAAACAATTAATTAAAATTGCTTTAAACTGGATTGAATTTATTACATGAATTTTTGGCATGAAAATAATTTTATTTGTTTTACTTAAACCCTTTACATGTCACTATAATGTCTGTTTTGGATTATTTTACTCATAGTTCTCATGTTTCAGACTTACTTGGTTACTAATTATTTTAATTAAGTGTTTTGGGAAGTTATGGTGGGAAAATAGTTAATTACTCACAGGTTTTAGTAAATTGTTTCATACTTTTCTCTTAATATCTATGTTTCATTTCTACTCGTTTATATTTTTTTAGCTTATCACTATTTTGTATATACTGATTTGTGGCGCTTCAGAGGTCCCCTGGTCTATAAAAGGGCCTTGGGTAATCCCCTTTAACCCATCACTTATTACACTCACATTTTATTACATATTTAAATATTATACAAATTATTATTATTGTTATTAGTGTCATAATTCTAATATGAATTTTAATAAATTTCTATGGTTGCTCTAAGTCTAATAATAAATATAAGAGTTTCCGGGCATTGAAATTAAACCCTTACTTAAATAAATATAATCATTTAATAAACCTCACTATTGTGTCAACTCTCAAGTAACTCGTTGTTGCCTCCCTTAAATAACTCAAATCCTTTAATTAGTTTATTTCTTTTACTCTTTATAATCCCTTTTCTTTATATTCTTCTTTCCTACTCTTCTTCTTTCCCCCTTCATTCCTTTTCTTCTAGACAACCAGCTGATAGACACTAACTATTATTGCAAATCTCACTAAGGGCTGCAACTTAGTAATTATAAGAAAAGATTTACTTATTTTAGGATTTGATGAAATTGATTATTTAATTAAGAATAAGACAATTATTAAAATAGCCTAATAAGAGTTCAACTAATATCACAGATATACTATAATTTAATTTTAAGGAACTTCAAACCAAATAAACCCCCATTTGAATATCCAATTCATCCTTGCACTGACCCATAATTCACCCAGCTATCATATACCCACAGACCCATTTAGTCCACCAGAGTCCTCATTTACCAACTATCTAACCTTCTAACCCTTCTTCCCTGTTCCTACTTCTCGGACCTCTTAATTTACCCTCAGATTAGCAATTACCCCTGTAAAAATATTGCCCCAATCATAGCGCTACATTATGTGCACATTGCCTATGATTGAAATGTATAAGTGTGTTTACCATTAGTGTGCTTTTAAGGTTTGGATGGTGTTGTGGTCTTCCAACATTGGCAGGGGCCTTTGTTGTGTGATTTGGCACTGTTTGTGCATGTCTTAATTGACATCTGTTAAGGAATTTGGTATTTTTCTGGTTTTATTCCGTGGATATTGGGTCTGCCGGTATGTGGATACTATCATTGGATAGCCCTGGATTTTCTCTATATTTTATGTCTTGTAAACATTTTTCATATTCTGAGTTTTAAGGGGTCATTTCCTCATTTTTCATTTATAAAAGATTGCTGTTTAATTTTGTTTTTTGTGTTTTACGGGCTAAGCTTAAGTCTTAGGATTAAGTGCTTAGTACCATTTGATAGAGCTAATTTTTCTCTATATTTCATGTCTCAAAGTTGTTATAGTGAAATTCCGTGTTTTAAAGGTTTTAGTAGTTGTAGCTAATTTTTCTAAGTAGATTAGTGGTTTTTATTGGTTTTCTGGCTTCAGGGAGGCCGGGCCGCTTCAGGCGGCCCTCCCGCCTCTGTTTTAGGAGGTTGGGGAGCGCTCCAGGAGGGTTTTTTATGCAATTTGGCAGGTACAGGCGCCAGATTGGGGGGTGCGCATGGGCTCTTAGTTAGTGGTCTGTGTGTACATAGTGAATAAGACAGTTTGGGGCAACCTTAATCATCATACAACGATCCGGAGGTGATCTCATTGTTCCTCACTCAGTTTTCACTGTTTTCTGGCCACAATTGGCTGTGTTTGTTGCAAGTGAGTTCTTCATTTAACTTAACTTTAGCAACTGTTTCTCTGTTATAGTCTTGCAAGCTATAGCAAGTATTATTGCTGTCTCTGGTGTGGATTTGCAGCCTACATCAAGTATCTTTGCTGTCTCTGGTGTGGACTTTGTTCTACATTTCAGTTCTTTGGTCTGGTAGTCTATCTGGGGACTACTTTCTTGGCTCATCAAGCAGTCAAGTGTGTTTAAAAGGGGTCTTTAGCAAAACAGGAACCAACTTACTTTAGCAAGTAAATCTCACTCTATTTTTCTAAAGGGACAGGGGATTTTCTCTCTGGTTTTCTCCAACTCCCTTGGTCAAGGCCTATAGCTAGTACTATAGGATTGTCTACATTTCTGGCACCCAACATGGGGTAGAACTTGCTAGTTCTTTGGAATCTCTGTTTGCTTTGGTTGGCTCTTTTTGGTGTTTGGTCAGGAGGAATGGCTTCTGGTTCTGCTATTCCTGTGGTGACTGTCAGTGGGGGGGATGGTCCTCCTTCTGTGATGGTTAGGGAGTGTGTGAGGATTAAAACTTGGGATGGTACCAAGTTTAATGGGGAGGATGTCAAGTGGTTTCTAGAGAAGTATGAAACTGCTGCTGGAGTGGATTGATCTTCCTACCTGGACATGGTGAAGCAGATTATCTTCTTCATTGGTGATAGGTCAGTGGAGAAGGAGATTGTGGCCATGTCTGGCTACAAGAAGAGGGATTGGAAATTGTTGTGTAGGGAGATGGTGGATAGATGGGGTGTCAGGTTCACTATGGTGGATCTGAACAAGGTTGTCAGTGAATGGCAATCTTATGGTGGTGTTGGTAACTTACATAGTTACAGGAAGTTTCTGCTACAGTTTGATCCTGTGGTGGAATATTTGGTGGAAGTGGAGGAGCTGGCACATGAAAATGCTGCCAAGGATGTTTTTTGGTCTGCCCTGGCTAGAGATGTCAGGATGGATGTGTTGAAGGAGTTGTCAAGAAAGGAATTGATGAAGACTCTTTCTAATGGGGATCAGAAGTTGCCTGCCTTGGATAAGGTGAAGGAGGCTGTTGAGGCCCATTTGAAGTTATTGGCTGTGGACACCTATCAGGAGGGGTGTGCCAAGTATGTCAGCAAAGTCAGTGAGGCTTTGGCTGAAGAGGAAGTTAGGGAGAAGAAGGAGGAGAAGAATTTGGTGCAGGTTCCCAAACAGGAGAGGGACCCAATGGTGGAGCAGTTGGCTGATCTGTCAAAAAAACTGCACATTTTTGTCCAGGAGGCCAAGAAGGTTAATAAGGCACCTTCTCAGCCAAGAGATTTTGAAAGGAGGGCTGGTAGGAGTGATCCTTAGGTTTGCTCTTATTGTAGTAGGAGGGGGCACAGGTCCAATGATTTTTAGGCGTTGAACAGAGATGTGTCTGAAGGAAAAGTGGAGTTTGATGGCAGGGTTTTTAAGTTCCCTGACGGTTCTTTTGTGAAGGCCAGTGAGGGGAAGGCTCCTGTTGATTTGGTCAGGAGAAGGGGTGGTCTCAATCAAAGGAGGCCAAGGTTTGAGGAGATTCCTTATCAGGGGAAGTCTTCTGTTAAGGTAGATGAGGACGTCAAGGGAAAGGGGAAAGAGGTCAATAAGGTCTCTTTTTCTACTTCTTTTGGCGGTTTGGAGTTGTATTCTTGTGGTGGACAGTCAAGTGGTGAATGCTTGGCTGGTGTTTATGATGTGGAAGCAGGAAAGGTGTGTAGGCCTAAGAGCAGTTCTCAGGCCCAACCAAAGCCAAATGCTTCAAAGGGGGATCCTAAGCTGAGTGCAGCTAGGAAGAGGTACAGCAAAGAGGAGCTGTACAAGATGCAGAAGGGTATGGCTGATATGGGCCCCCCTAGTTTTGGCGCATTGGATATGAATGGTGATCCAATGCCAATGGAGGTGGATTCTGACTCTGAGGAGGATGTCCCTTTGGCTTCGTTGCCAAAGCCTGTTGGAGTCAGAGGTTCTGGTGAGGGATCGGGTTTGGTTCCTGTTAATGGTAAATCTGTTGGTGGTGCTGGTCCTCAAGAATCTTCTAGGACCAGGGTGGTGAAGCAAAGAGCTCACTTTGAGAGGCCAGTAGTGTCTGGTCAAGTTAATGTTATGGACTCTGTCCTGGAAAGGATGAACCAGGGTCAGGTTTCCCTATCTTATGGGGAATTGTATGCTATCAGTCCAGGGTTGGCTGATAGGCAGAAGAAGTTTTTGACCAGGAGAAGGGTTTCTTCTGGTGAGGTAGAATACATTTGTGATTCTGCTGAAAAGTTTGGTGAGGGGTTGGAAACTCATTTTTCTGCTCCTCTGGGATATGTCAATGTCACTCTGAATGGCAGGGAGGCAAGGGCATTGGTGGATTCAGGTTCTCAGATAAACCTGATTTCTTTGTTTGAGGCAACTCATATGGGCCTCCCCATCAAAACTGGTATTGGTGGGAATTTGAGAGGGATCGGTGGCCATGTAACTGAATTGGTTGGAACTTCAGAGTTTGTGAAGTTAGATGTTGGAGGAGCCTCAGGGAAGGTTCATTTTTACATTGCTAAAGGTAATGTAAAAGCAGTTTTGGGTGGGTCATTCTTGATGGATTTTCAGGCAAGAATTGGTTATCAATTTGACTTGGGAATCAGTTTGGAGTTGACTGGTGAAGACGAAAGGAGGCTTCACATGAGGTTATCATCCCCTGGAGAGGATGGTTGGGAGACTAGGCCTGGTTTATCTTCAATGTGCCAGTGCATGGACTGCTGCAGGAGAAGGAAGGAAGTGGGTGCTGCCTCTGGTTTTTTGGAGTGCGGTTCAGGCTCTATTGAGAGTCTGTCTTTTTTAGAGTAATGAGGGCTGATCACCCTAGTGCTACAACCTCTCCCAGAGATGAGAAAATCCCAGGTTGTAGTAGGTCAGCTCCCTTGGAGATATACCAAGTGGATTTTCAACTTTCTCTTTTTAATGTTTCTCTTCTCTGCAAGTATTCATCAATTTTATATCAAGTCTCTGTTATCTCTCAAGATTTTTAATTATTTTTAATTCAATTTCAAAGAAGAAGATTGGTTATATATCTTTATTGAAAGATATGTGAAAAAGTTTTGGAGTGGTGAGATTGGGGTGTAAAAGTAAGTCCTCCCGATTGTGCACCGCTAGGGTTTCTTCTACACCTTTCAAAAACATTACCTGGGCCACACCTGTGAGCATTGGGGAAACCCCTGGTTTTTTTGTAGGTAAGAAGAAAACTCAAGAAAAGAAGATAAAAATTTCAAGATAATTCTTGAAAATCAAGGAGAAAATCTGAAGATAATGAAAAAAGAAGACGCGAAATATTTTTGTGAAGATCGTCAAGATCTATTTTTGGGCCTCCAGCATGAGGTTAAACTGCAGAAAATTATGAAGAGAGAAGATCATCAAGATATATTTTTGGGCCTCCAGCATGAGGATAAACTGCACAATTTTAGAAGATGTGATTCAGAAGATGAATCAAGATTTGAAGATTTGGAAGTTGGAAGTGAGGATGAAGATGTGGAATTGCGGAAAAGTTTTAAAGTGGTGAGATTGGGGTGTAAAAGTAAGTCCTCCCAATTGTGCACCGCTAGGGTTTCTTCTATACCTTTCAAAAACATTACCTTGGCCACACATGTGAGCAATGGGGAAACCCTTGGTTTTTGTTCCAGGTCTGGTGGTGAAGATTTCCTGAAGATCCCTCAAGTTGAAGGTGGAGCGGAAAAGTATAAGAAGGTAGCGCAGAAGATTAGGCCTGTCAATGAGCCTATGCCTGTGTGCTTGAATCCACCTTTGAAGAGACCTCCTTTGTCGAGAGATCTGTACT
This sequence comes from Hemileia vastatrix, assembly GCA_030280995.1. Classification (NCBI taxonomy): domain Eukaryota; kingdom Fungi; phylum Basidiomycota; class Pucciniomycetes; order Pucciniales; family Zaghouaniaceae; genus Hemileia; species Hemileia vastatrix. The sequence goes on from JASXTE010000017.1 coordinate 11,813,043, forward strand.
GTACTCCTTTGGTGAAGAATCCTCCAGAATTTGTAGAGACGGCTAGGGTGACCATGGAAAGATTGAAAGTTGTTAATTTTGGTCCTGATGGGTGGTTGTCTGAGGAAGAAAAGAAGTTGTTGTTGCACGTTATTGTGCTAAGGGAAAAAGCGGTGGCATTTTTTGAGAAGGAAAGGGGTGTATTGAAGCACTCTTATGGGGAACCTTACTTGATTCCTGTTGTTTGTCATTAGCCTTGGCAAATCAAACCTATTCCAATTTCAGCCGCTATTAGAGAAGATTTTGTAGATATTGTTAGGGAAAGAGTCAGGACTGGGTTATATGAACAATCAACATCCAGTTACTCAAGTCCGGTTTTCTGTGTAAAGAAGCAGAATGGAAAGTTGAGGGTGGTTCATGATCTTAGAGCCTTGAATAGAGTCACTATCAAGGACGCTGGTATGCCACCAAGTGCAGAGGATTTTGTTGAAGCTTTTGCTGGAAGGGTGTGTTATGGCTTGGGTGATATTATGGGTGGTTATGATGAGAGGGAACTACATACGGATTCAAGGCCTCTCACAACTTTTGAGACTCCTTTGGGAAGATTTCAGCTCACTAGGTTGCCTCAAGGAGCAACTAATTCAGTGACAGTTTATCAAGCACAGATGGCTTGGATTTTGCAGGATGAGGTTCCTACTCATGCTGGTATTTTTATTGATGATGGTGGAATTAAAGGACCATCCACTGATTATGATAATGAGGTGTTAGCGGAGAACCCTGGCATAAGGAGGTTTGTGTGGGAATATGCAATAACTCTAGAGAGAGTGTTTTTCAGGATTGAAGAGGCTGGTTTGACCATTTCAGGGTCAAAATTATGTTGTTGTGTTCCTGCTTTGGAAATTCTGGGTCATGTGGTATGTAAAGAGGGAAGGATTATGGCGAAGAAGAAGATTAATAAAATTCAGTCATGGCCAAGGCCGAAAAATACTACTGAAGTCAGAGGATTTTTGGGTGTATGTGTATATGTCAGGATTTTCATTAAGGATTTTTCTTTGTTGGCTTCACCTTTAAGGAGGTTGACCAGAAAAGATGCAGATTGGGAATGGACTGATGAGTGTGAATAGGCTTTTCAGAAGTTGAAAAAGGTTGTTGGTGAAGATATAATTCTTCACAAGTTGGATTATGGTGTTGGTGCTGGAAAGATTTATCTGGAAGTGGACTCAAGTTATATTGCTTCTGGTGCTGTTTTGTCTCAGGAGGATAAGACTGGGAGGGTCAGGCCAGTAAGGTATGAGTCTGTGGTGTTTAATGAGGTGGAATCTAGGTATTCTCAACCTAAGTTGGAATTGTGTGGCGTAGCTAAAATTTTAAAGAAGCTACAGACGGTTTTGTGGGGGCAGCATTTTGAGCTGCAGGTGAATGCAAAATCTTTGGTTCAGATGATCAATACACCTAGTCTTCGAAATGCTCCAATGAGTAGGTGGGTGGCATTTATTCAACATTTTTCTTTTGACCTGGTACACAAACCAGGTAAAACCTTTACTATGCCTGATGGATTATCAAGGAGGCCACCTACAGATGAGGATTCTGATTCTTAAGAGTTTGACAAAGATGTTCCAGTGATTAGGGCCAGCACAAAGGGTGCTGAGGATTTTTCTCTCCTCCCCCATGAGGCTAAACTGGATGATTGTTCTGTCCTCCCCCATGAGGCTAAACTGGATGATTGTTCTGACCTCCCCCAAGAGGCTAAACTGGCTGGATCTGATCTTGATTCTGGTGATTAGGATGTTTTTGTTGATGAAGATGGAGTTGTTGTTTGGGACAGCTCAAAATTGGAAAAGGGTGTTTTTGTTAGTGAACTGGACTCTCACAAGGTTCAGTTGAAAGAGAAGGACTTGCCAAAATTTAAGGATTGGTGTCCTGGTTAAGCTGCTCAATTGGCTCATGTTCACACTGGTGATTTTGATGACAGAGTTGTACCCTTGGATGTTGTTTTGTTGGATTTTGAAGATGAGACCTAGGGTCAGTCTGGGTTTTATTTTATCTTGGTGGAATATCTGTTGACCTTGGAGAGGCCAGATAGCTGTGATGATGATACTTGGTTGGCAATCAAGAAGAAGAGTCCTGGATTTTATGTGTCAGGAAGGCGGTTGATGAGAAGGAGACATCCTAATCCTCAAGTAGTAGTGACTCAGAAGAAGGTTCAAGAATTGGTTTTGAAGTCTTTGCATGAAGACCTTGGTCATACAGGCTTTGGGGAGACTTATAGAAGAGTATCAGACAGATTTTGGTGGCCAGGTATGAAGTTGGCTGTGCAGGGTTGGGTTCAATCTTGTGAAGAACGTCAAAGAAGAAGTCACTTGAAACCTAAGGAGGTGGGCCGTGCTACTGGAGAATCAACTGTTTTTGGAAGAGTCAGTCTGGATGCTGTCCATATTAAAGAGGGCAGGTATAAATACTTGATTGTTTCCAGGGATGATTTGTCTGGTTGGGTTGAGGCAGTGCCTCTGGTTAATTTGACTTCCAAGAATGTGGCAGAGTTTTTTAAGAAGGAGTGGATTTATAGGTATGGGTTGATGAAGTTGGTGACTGTTGATGGTGGGCCAGAGTTTGGTGCCAAATTTAAAGAGGCTGTGGCTAGTTTTGGTTCTAGGGTTAGAGTGGCTACACCGTATTATCCTGAAGCTGAAGGCATGGTTGAAAGAGGCCATAAATTTATCAAGAATGCTTTGGTGAAGATGTGTGGAGATAGTGCCGAAAAGTGGAGGCATTATTTACCCTTGGTTTTATTTGCGGATAGGGTCACTGTGAAGAGGACAACTGGCTATTCTCCTTATGAGTTAATGTTTGGTCAGAAAGCCGTTCTACCAGTGGACTTGGAAGCTGTCTCTTATCTTGGAATTGATTGGGATGACGTGCACTCAACAGAAGATTTTCTCTGTGCCAGGATGCAACAGTTGGAATGTAAAGAGGAATGTCAAGAGAAGGCATACTCTAGAATGATGAAGATTAGGAATCAATCAATCAGATACTGGGACAAGAAGTTGGCTCATAGACTCAGGAATCCCTTGAAACCTGGCTGTTTGGTTTTGGTGTTTAATAGAAGTTTGGAGAGTCAGTGGGGGAAAATGTTTGCTGACAGATGGAATGGACCTTACAGAGTCAGATCTCAGGTGTCTGGAGGTTCTTATGTTTTGGAAGAGTTGGATGGTGCAGTCTTGAAAAAGAGGGTGGCTGCAGACCAAGTGAAGAGGTTTTATCCCAGAGGCACTAGGCATGAAGAAGATTGACTCCGCAATGAGGATAAACTATGGAACGTTCTTTTTTGTTTTGGGATTCTGTGGTGTTGCAGAGCAACTTTTGTGCTGTAAACTTTTGTTAGAAGGTACCCATGGGTGGGGCTTCTAGATTTGATCTTGACAAGTGTAGGGGTGACTGATGGGCTGGCTGCTCTATCAACAGTTACCCCAGATTGTCTGTTTCCAACCCTTTCTCTTAATTTGGTTGAACCCTAGTATTGGTTTCTTTTCACAGGTTTTAGTCCTCTATGACTTTAAACTGGAAATTGCTTTGGTTTTCAAGTGCCGGACTCTTCACTCTTATTGGTTTTCGTTTTTTTTTTTTTTTTTGTGTTGGACTTTGTGTTTTTGTTAGAAGGTACCCAGGGGGGGCTTCTAGATTTTATTTTGGCAAGTGTGGTGGTAACTGATGGGCTGGCTGCTCTGTAGAACAGTTACCCCAGAATGTCTGTCTCAAGTCTTTTGTTTTTCCTAGTTGAATTCTAGTTCTGTTGTTTATTATTCAGGTTTCAAGTCCGCTATGACTTTGAACTGGTTTGGGACCGGCTTCTTTATCTTTGGTTCTTTCAGATTGGTGGTGGATCACTGGTGGTCTCCCATCATTTTTACTTATTAGAGGGAGCCCACCCAGTGATCATTTCTATGGACCGGACTTTCTCTTATTGGGCCATCTATGGAGCTGGACTTTCTTTGATTTTGCAGTTATGTTTTTGCTAGATAGCAGTTTTAGATTATTATCTTTTTTCTCTTTTTCTCTTTTACTTTTTTTATGGGTGTTGTTTAAAATTATAAAATCAAAAATATAGGGTGTTACCACATCAGGGTCACCTGGATGTGGGCAAGCATTGGTGGGGAAAGGCTCATCAATTGGCCGTGCAATGCTATTTTCTTATTTTTATTTATTATTTATTTCATGTGTTTCTGTGTTTCATTATTTTTATTATTTTCTGAATTTCTAAAAAATTTTGAATTTTGTTTTCTGTTAACCATTTAAAAGAATTAATTGTGTATCCACATCAAAGTGCACTTGGATGTGGGTAAGGTATCAGGGGATCAGCTCATCAATTGGCTGGGGGATACCATTTGTATTATTTTTTATATTATATTTTATTTCATTTATGTTATTTCATTTCATTTTAATTATTAATTTTTTGTTTTAGTATATCAGTAGACCGTAAAAAAAAAAAAATCTGAAATTATTTTTTTTATTTGTTTTATATTATTTTTATGTTTATTATCTTTTGCAGGAGCTCATTGTCTGGATGATGAAGCTTCTGGAGGCTGGTCCGGATTGTGATGAATTTTTTGTTTTTTGTTGGAATTGTGGGAAGCACTGTGTTCTTTGAAGTTCATCCTGCTGGAGAGATTATAGGGATTGTAATGGTCAGGAATTGGATTAGAGGGAAGTTCAGAGGAGGAAGATAAAGAGGTAGGAATGGAGTGCTGGAGGGTGTGTTTAATGATCCTAGAAACTTTCTAGTGTTCGTCCAGTAGGCGCTTTCTCAGGGATTTTTCAAAGTCATTGAAAGGTCCATGGAGGGCAAAGGCTTTTAGCATATTGGAACACATGGTGCTTAGGTGTTTCTTCATGTCTCCATAATCCAGGGTCAAAGAAGTTTCAAGAGTTTGGCCAACTCCAATAATAGATTCAGGAGGAGGGGTGCCAACTAGACAAGAAGAATTGGATCAGTAATTATTTTTGTTGAAGAAATGGGATAAATTAATTTGGTACTTACAGATTGGAAGCTCATCAAATCTGTAAGCATCTGGGATTTGGATCTCTGACGATTTTTTAATGGTCATAGTGGGTGGATTAACTAGGGAAAGATATGGATTCTCATGGTCTTCCTCTGAAGGATCCTGAGAAAGTGAACTGGGATGCTGATGTTCCTGGGACCTAGTTGGAGCAGTGAGGTTGTTGTTGTTGTGGTTGTTATTTCTGTTGGATTCAGCTGGAGGAGGTGCTGGTGATGGGTACCAGGGTTGTTAAAGGATGGAGCAGGAGAGGGGGATTTGGAAGCAGACTGCTCTCTTCTGGATGGAGAATTTGAAGAGATGGAACTGTCAGAAGAGTAGTTGGCTGACAGAGGAGAGGTGTAGTTTCTTTGTCTTAGTTGGGGACAAAGTTGTTGTTGTGGAGCAGTGTGTGGTGTTCTGGTTTCTTCTTGGGGTTCTCTGGCAGTTCTCTTAGAAATCTGGTAAATTTTGGTGCTTTTGGACTTTGGAAGGGTGGATTTCATTGCTCTGGGAGCAGTAGGAGGTAGTTGGGTTGATTGTTGTTGTTGTTGTCTGGATGAATTTGGCTATTTTCTGGCCGTTTTTGGAGGTTTTGGCCCTGATTTTCACTGTTTGGTGAGGCAGGCGGGCCGCCTGGACGCGGTCTAGGAGCCTGGGAGTTGATTTTGAAGCTTTTGGAGCTAATTTGGCTGAGATAAAAGCAGTTTCATGTGAGGCTAAGGCTGGTCTTTTGGGAAGAGTGCGGGAAGCTGAGCTTCTGGATCTTCTGGAAGGAGCAGAAGATAGAGAGGAAGAGGAAGGACCAAGCTCTGGGGATCTGGTAGGGGATCTGGAGATGTATTTGTGAGAAGGAGAAGGCGGAGGAATAGGGTAGTTGGCATCTCTGTCACATCTTTTCTTTTTGGAATAACAAGAGTCACAAGCCCTGTTGTAGAATTTGGATTCAGGATTTGGAAGAGTGAATGTGCAAGGTCTGCACAGGTGTATGCACTGTTTGCAGGCATAGTCCTTGGGAGCAGTGAAGCAAGGGAGAGTAGAAGGGTTAACATCAGGAGATCCAGCCATGATCTGTGGTGAGAAAAGATGATGAAAAGGGATAGGAGGAGATTGTTGTCAGTGATGGGTAGATGATGAAGTGAAGGTGAAAGCTCAGCAGGTTGGCTTTAGAGGTGTGCTGCATGAAATTGGCTGTGTCCATTTTATGCAAAATTCTCTCAGTCCATCAAGACTCTAAACTGAAAAAGCTATGTTATCAAGTCAGTCCATCTAGACTCTAAACTGAAAAAGCTATATTATCAAGGCAGTCCATCAAGACTCTAAACTGAAAAATCTATGTTATCAATCCTCCAAGACTTTAAACTGGCTGGTTTCAATATTTTATCAAGACTAGTCCGTCAAGACTTTAAACTGAACACTGTGTTGGTCCCCCAAGACTTTAAACTGAGGATTGTTGTTGGTTTAGTCCCCAAGACTTTAAACTGAGGGTTGTAAGTCCCCCATGACTATAAACTGAGGAAAAGTTTTTTTCATTGTTGGAGTTTGTTTTGAAATATTGGTGGAGGGTATCCACAGGGGGAGCCTCCAAATTTAGCAAAGGCAAGTTTGGGGGCAATTGATGGGCTGGCAGCTCTATTCACAATTACCCCAGAATGTTAGTTTTTTCTCTGTGTCTTAATGTGGTTGATCTCTGGTTCTGGGTTTATGATTTAGGTTTTTGAGTCCCCCAAGACTTTAAACTGAGGGTTTTTGAGTCCCCCAAGACTATAAAATGAGGATGGTCCCCCAAGACTTAAAACTGAGGGTTGTTTGTGGTTACATCCTATAGAGGGTGTGGTAAATTTTTGTTTTCTGAATCAAACTCAAGTACTAGTGGAATTACAGAAGGAATCAAGAGATGAAATGAAGTGTTCAGAATTAGCCTTGAACTGGTGAATGAGGTGTCTTCTGTTCTCAATGTCCTGTGGATCTCTAGAAGGAGTGGATTGGAAGTAGTGAAGCAGAAGTTGTTTCTGTTGAGATGTGTGTTGTTGGAACTTGGCCTTGATAGTGGGCAAGTGCATTGGTGTTGGTGGTGCAATGGATCCTACATTGTTATCATCACTATCAGAAGAGGAAAGAACTGAGAAGTTATAAGTTTTAAAGTTGAAGGAATGAATGAATGTTCTTTACCATCAGATAGACCAGGGATGGGGGAACTAGTTTTTTTATGGGTTGTGGCACTCTTCTGGGAAGGGTGGAGCCTTTTGATTAATCTGGGTATCAGGATGGATGGCCTAGATCTTTTGGTGCTGGCAGAAGAAGGACCAGGTTGAGGTGGAGGTGAATCTGTTGTGGAAGAAAGTGGACCAGGTCTGTGGCAGGTCTTCTTTCTGGAGTGGCAGACATTGCAGGACGTTCTGTATGGATGGACAGGTGGTGTCATGGCACAGATTAACTTATTTTCGATGCAGTATTGGCAGGGGCCCATTTCAGAGGCAGATTTGGGAAGAAGGTTAAACATGGTGGTTGTATGAAGAAAGAACGCGGACATTCTCAATCAGAGGGAGTATGTGGTCTTCCAACATTGGCAGGGGCCTTTTTTGTGTGATTTGGCGCGATTTGTGCATGTCTTAATTGACATCTGCTAAAGAATTGAGTATTTTTCTGGTTTTATTCCGTGGATATTGGGTCTGCGGGTATGTGGGTACTATCATTGGATAGCCCTGGATTTTCTCTATATTTTATGTCTTGTAGACATTTTTCATATTCTGAGTTTTAAGGGGTCATTTCCTCATTTTTCATTTATAAAAGATTGCTGTTTAATTTGGTTTTTTTACGGGCTAACCTTAAGTCTTAGGGTTAAGTGCTTAGTACTATTGGATAGAGCTAATTTTTCTCTATATTTCATGTCACAATGTTGTTATAGTGAAATTCCGTGTTTTAAATGTTTTAGTTGTTGTAGCTAATTTTTCTAAGTAGATTAGTGGTTTTTATTGGTTTTCTGGCTTCAGGGAGGCCGGGCCGCTTCAGGCGGCATCTCCAACGTCAGGCGGCCCGCCCGCCTCTGTTTTAGGAGGTTGGGGAGCACTCCAGGAGGGTTTTTTATGCAATTTGGCAGGTACAGGCGCCAGATTGGTGGGTGCACATGGGCTCTTAGTTAGTGGTCTGTGTGTACATAGTGAATAAGACAGTTTGGGGCAACCTTAATCATCATACAACAATCCGGAGGTGATCTCATTGTTCCTCACTCAGTTTTCACTGTTTTCTGGCCACAATTGGCTGTGTTTGTTGCAAGTGAGTTCTTCATTTAACTTAACTTTAACAACTGTTTCTCTGTTATAGTCTTGCAAGCTATAGCAAGTATTATTGCTGTCTCTGGTGTGGATTTGCAGCCTACATCAAGTATCTTTGCTGTCTCTGGTGTAGACTTTGTTCTACATTTCAGTTCTTTGGTCTGTTAGTCTATCTGGGGACTAATTTCTTGGCTCAGCAAGCAGTCAAGTGTGTTTAAAAGGGGCTTTAGCAAAACAGGAACCAACTTACTTTAGCAAGTAAATCTCACTCTATTTTTCTAAAGGGACAGGGGATTTTTTCACTGGTTTTTCTCCAACTCCCTTGGTCAAGGTCTATAGCTAGTACTATAGGATTGTCTACAGCATAGCTGATTTCAGATCGCAATATAATATAATAGCCCCAAGGTCGTTTTTTGTGTATCACTAGTGGAGTTAGGGCTTGAATAGTGGGGTTATTGAGGTTCTTTTTCTTCAAGTGTCATGTGGTGTGTTGTAAAAAAAGAAAAGTTCTATAATACTAAGCTATAGACACAGTTCCCAGATGGGTTGGTTATCCTTTGTAAATCTAATTATAAAAAGAAGTTCCTGCCACTCTAATATTTAAAGACAGTGAAATCAAGTATTGTAATTCTGGTTATCTATATACTTTTTATGGAGTAGAAAGTAGAATAAGTTTGTAGATATATTTTTCAAAGAAAAGGGGAAATATATTTCAAAATAAGCAACCAAACTGTTGGGTAAATCTATTCTCAGTAAGCCCTAGTTTTCTCAGCCACTCCCTCTTGAAGCACTATATCTAATACTATCCTTATTGTATCAATAAAATAAATCTACAGCGCTACTTCTGGTATGCACACCCAATATGTACCAAAAAATAAAATATAACTATATCACTTTTTATTTAAAAGAAAATATCTTTTGTTATTTATTCCATAGCTCTTTCTGCTCTCCCCTACACTATTTACAAGTTAGTGCTTATTTATATTTATATGATCAGCTCCCTTTTCCTATGTTGCCTTTCCCTTTGGTTTTCCTACACAAGTTCAGCCCTAATACAAGCATATCAAACGGTATCTAAGTATCTCATTAGTCTATGTACAATTGTTGTGTAAGTCTTTGTTTTAATTGTGCCTGAAACACCACTCTTTTATACATAACCTACTTTTCCTGAGATTCTTAACTTAAGTAATAGGTACTGTACCGCCTTCATACCTATTGTATAACCCACACTTTCCACATGAGTCCCTGATTTTAATGGAACCATTGGCCCTAAGTAATTGACTCCCCTATTTTGGATCTTACCAGCTATCCTTTTTTAGACTGCTACCTTCTTTCCTTGACATGTTTTTCATCTCTTTGGGTGAACACCGCTTTTCCTAAAAAACATTATCCTTATCTTAGGCGTGATTTTTCATGATTTTGCTCATCACTGTTCTTAACTCTGTAGTATGTGTCTGGAGCTAACCATAGATTAGGAAAGTACATACCATACCCTTTAATCCTATAGTCCAGATACCCATTTCCCTCTATTATTTACTTGCCATCACTTGTGTATCCTTTCTTCCCCTAAAAAAAAGTGTGCATGAAGAGTCTATTTTTCCCTGCGCTTTGAATATCCCTTAGTTGCGCTTCTGTATCCATCATACCTGAAAACACCTTTGTTGCACCTCTGAGAATTGAGCCTTTTTCTTTTCTCCTGGAAACTTTGCTGCATTAATGCAAGATGTTTACCACAGTCTCCCTCTACTTGTGACTTTCCCCAGGCACTATAAAATCAGGTGCATATCTTGCACTTTTTCCTCATTCCTTCTTCTTCTCTTCCCTTAACTTCTAGTTTCACTCTATTCTTCTATACTAGTTTCTCTTTCTTCTTCTATATTCTACTTATTATGGGTTCCAATGAAAAAATTTCCAACACCTTTTGTCAATTTGTCGAGGCGCAGAAAACTGCCATCATAATGTTCTCACTGGAGCCAAGCGTTTCCAATGCTGTACTGAGAATGGAATTACTACATTTTGCTTCTCAAAAGCCCTTTGTGAAAATGGATTCTTCACAGTAAGTACTTTTCCTCACATTCCTTTCTAAATAACAGGCGCTGAACTCTATTTCTCCTTCTTTTGATAGTCTTGAGACTTCTGCAAAAGTTTCAAAAAGAAATGCAGCCTCAATGGCCCCCCTACCATTTCAGAAGCTGCAGTAACTGCTGTTGTCAATCCAAATGCATTTAAATCAACTTAATGAGCAAGCTTCCCATTAAGCTCCCTGCTCCTAAGAGAGCATGACAAAATTATTGCTTTCCAACTCCAAGCACTGCATCACTCACTCTTCTTTGAAGATTCAATTCATGCAGTAAGTCCTTCTCCTCTTCTAATTTTTTTTTGATTTCTGAAAAATCTTCACTTCTTCTAAATATTTCTCCACTTTTTTAATTTCTGTAAGAGGCTCCCAATACTCCTTACTCTGCTACGCCTCCAGATCTTTGTCTAGACTTTACCATCCCAGGCCTAGAAGAAGACCCCATCTGGGCCGTAAGACCTAACACTTCTTTTTCTCCTGCTGTCAAGACTGAAATTACCTGGCCTGTGGGAGAGGCCACTCCTCCAACTTTTCCCCTAACTGGTTCTTGCCTCCAACAGTGTTGGATCACATCCTCTAGGAAAATGCTCCTCAAATCCACCTACCTTTCCCTCAAGATTGGAAAGTTCTAAATTGAGTAGTTGCGGCTCCCTATTACTGCACCATTGACTGTGTCAATACTGCTTTCAACACAGTATTCATCTACTTTAAAAACACTCTGGCCCTCAAAGAACAGGATTTTCAAAACTGTTTTGCCCTAGTCAAAACCCTAAATTTGACTTACAACATCATCTATAACAACTGAGAGTATTCCTTCCTCAATAAATGTTAAAGTAAGTTTTAATCATTTTCCTTATCCTCTATTTTAATACTGATTCTCTTTCCTTTCTTCAGAAAAAAATTTCCTTTTTAATTTTAAATTATTTCTTGTTGTAAACATATGTAACTAGTGTATTTTACCATTCTTTTCTTGTAATAGTAAAAAAAATTATTATTATTTCCCAAAAAATAAAAAAAATAAATGTTTCTAAATTTTGCCCATGTTTATTTGGTGAGAGTGAGAGAATCCTAAAAATTCTTAAAAATAATAAAATTTCTTCTGTGAATCTTCTTTCTTTACCTCTTCTGAAATAACCTTGAGTCAATAAAAATTCTCCCACATGTTTTAAATTGTTAGCGCCATATCCTCTTCAACCAATTATTCTTGAAGTAAACTCAGATCTTCCCAAGATCTTGCACTCCTTAGTGCTAACCTTATTTTCCCATAAACCTTTTTACACTATATTCTTCTTCTGTTTAGCATCCCCACTTTGATACTATTCATTGCTTACCCTCACTTATGTCTATATAGCACTTATAAGTGGACCTTGTATTCCCTGCTCATTTCTTATTCAAACCCAGAGCTTTCTCTAATCTGATTAGACATGACCTAATATTGCACCTACCTAGAGATCAAGCTAGAAATTTTTGCTGTCAATGTTATTTTAACTGTACATTCTCTAAGCCTCATGATTATGCCACCTTCATACCTTCCTGTGATAATTGCTTCAGATATCATTAAACCTTCCCCTTTTCCTATACTTATCCTTCATAGCCTAAAGAATTTTTACAGTTTCCTCCAGGAGATACATCAAGCACTCTTACTGTACTAGATATACCTACTAGATCTACTTCAAATTAAAACTTACTCATCAATAGCACATCTCTTCCTGGGTACTCTTCACAAGAAATATCCATCCTACCTAAAGCTGAATCATTTTCTTCTTCCAAACAAGAATCTGTCATGCAATCTACCTCTACATTTGCACCCAACACTATAAGAGTGCTTTCTCCTCCAGCGTGGCCTTCAAATTTACTTTCAAGTAAGCTCATTCATCATATTTTCTCATTAACTATTCCTAATATTACTCTATCCTAAGTTTTTAACAAATCTGTTCCCTTAGGATGGGTTCCTCAACCCCTTCCCTTCTCTTATTCCATGCAAATCTTCTTGTGCCTTTGTCTCATTTACAATGCTATGTCATCCTCAATTAATCACACTTCTGCATTCTCAGATGACAAATTGAAGGCTTGCTATAATCATATAGAAATGATCAGTCAATTAATTAATGAAATTAGTTCCACTTCTATTCCTGGTTTTCCTGAATATCCCAACAACTTTATTATGCCAAAAGAGTTGAAAGGATTCCCCAGTAGTTTCAAAGAATACTCCAAGTAGTCTTAACTTTTCCTCTTCATTTTCTTTTCTGTTTAGTGCCATTACTTTAACACTTGTACATAGTTATCCTTAAACTATTATTTTCATTATCATTTGTAATTATCATAAACTCATAATTATGTGTAAAAGCATGAGAAAAGTGCTTAGAGCTTAGAAAAAAACTTGCCTTTTACCTCATACATTTTTTCTAGAGAGTGCTTGCTAGAGCTCCCTCTACTATCTTTAAACAATTTTCAGCCCTCTAGTTTAACTTTATATTTTTAGATTATTTATGAAAATGGTTGCCTGAACTTGGGCACTCAACCTTCCAATCTTCTTCAGCTAAGTTAATTTCCTTCTTCTAAGCATGCAGTAGATTTCAGATTTGCTCAGACAGCTGTTCCTTTATCAAGTGTACGCTTTTCTTCATATCTCCTCAAACAATGACAATTCTCCCATTCATAAATCTATATTGAGCACTAATGCCAACCACTTATTAAGTAATAGTCTTGTCACAGCTGCATCATAGCCTCACATAGTTTCAATAAATCATAATTAAAGTTTGTACTCTTTCAGGAGCATATAAAAGAATTTCAACTTTGTGTTAGTTTATCCTCATCCCAGAGGCAGCATAAAAAAACTCTTAATAGAATTTTGTTAGTTTAGCCTCTTCCCAGAGGTTATCTTGGTAGTTTTCCCCCATTTTGGAGGCTATCTTGGTAGTTTTCCTATATTCCAGAGGTTATCTTGTATCACTGGAACACCCCTTGGGAAGAATATTTTTATCTGATCTGCCACTACATATTGCTTCCATTCAGTACCATCTAATTCCTCCAGTAAATAAGATCCTCTAGTTATTTTCTTCCTTATCCTATACGGACCATTCCATCTTTCAGAAAAAATTTCTCCCCATTGGCTTTCTAGGCTTCTATTATAGAACAAAACTAAATCTCATGGGTTCAATGGCTTTCTTAATCTATGTGCTAAATGCTCATCCCAATATTTAACTGATTTGTCCTGGATTTGCATCATTTATTCATATGCCTTCTCCAAGAACTCATCTTTTCTTTCAAGTTGTGCTACCCTTGCTATAATTTGATCTTCAGTCAAGCACACTTGATCCCAAGCACATCCTAGAGAATATCCAGCTTCTAGATCAATAGGTTATACTGCCCTTTAACCCAACATACGTTCATACAGTGAAAACCCAGTGGTCATTTTAACTGAAATCCTATCCGAAAATAAAACATATAGCAAGTAGTTCTTTCACTTTGCACCATTGTTTCCACATAACTTAACCTGCACATCCTTTATTACTTGATGCCCTCTCTCAATCTTTCCTTCTGCCTCTGCATAATACGGTCACCACAGAAAAATTGGGGGGTATTGCCAGCAATACCCCTTTCTTGAGCTCTGTTGAGCCACAAATCTATGCCTGAATTATACACGCATAATCACCATGGAAGAAATTTTTTGGCCTCACATTTAGTCAGAGATTTTTCACAAATTGAGCTCAAGATGAACCTACATTGATTACCATTTGATCTTGCAAAATCCTAATTTGATAATGAGTTGAACTCCCTTTGAGGTTACTTTGATCTAACATAAGCTTTTGCATATCCAATATGTCAACTATTCACTTTCAAAAAGATTTGTAATGAATTTCACATGAAATATCAAAACCAAAACCAGTAATTTTGAGTAAATGTCTCTTCAACATGATTAATCTACAATAGAATACCATCAAAATTCAATCTGATTACTGAAAACTTTTGGTAAAATGACTAATAGATATTTAAATTGGAAAATAATATTCCATTTCTCAATTTCAAATATAAAATATAAATCTTTTTTCCAAAGTGAATATTTTAGGTTCCTTTCCTTGTTATATTATGATTAATATTTAAGGTATTGTAAACATTTGTAAATATGGTGTTGTGCTGCTAGAAATTATCTCTGTATGAAGTCAAATTTATTGAAGCTTGATTCCAGAATGATACATATTTTATAACTATTTTGGGAAAAAAGTCACTAGTAATGAATTTAGCCTTTTATTTGTCCTTTATTAAACCTCACTTAATCCTAATTAAATCCAAATTGACCCACGAAAACCTTATTCAAGATATTATTTAGCCCAGGATGATTCTAGATTTGAGCAAAATATTATTTTACATATCCAATATTTCTATTGATTAAATTTCTTCAAGCTTACATAAAATTCACATTAAGATTAACTTTCACTGGAAATATTAAGCACAAATCTTGAGAATATAGTATGTAAAATAAAAATAAATCTAATATAATATGCTTACAACAAAAATTTTTTTCTGGATTTATTGAAACAAAATATTGTTCATTTGTGAAAATAGAAAAAATACTATCCATCCTGATTTTAGAATTTATTTTAAAAAATTTAATGCCCCCTCACTTTCAAGTTTATCATGTATTTCAAAAATTATATTTTTAATAATTTTGTGAATAGTACACCTGAGATATATACCTTGGGGATATAAAAAACTAAAACATCAGCAAATTGAAATGTTTTTTATTGATATGAATGGAAATAATGATTGAAAAACACTATTAGAGAAAGTTTGATTTTGAATAATAGGCACACTTTCTCATGTAAATTTCAATAAAAATAATTAATATTCTTACATAAGTTGCAGTGGATACATTTGAGCTCAAAAAGAATTAAAATTGACAAAATAAGACTTCAAAAATTCATATTCAAAAATTAAATCACCATTCATTATCTAGTTGTAAACTATTTTAAATTAAATAATATCAAAGTCAGTATATACTGATGTTATTTTTTCTTCTAAAAAATTTATTATATAGATTAATAGTCATAAACAGTTGAAATAGATGTTTATTTTATATAAGCAATCTTTAATGCATAAAATTATAAAACCATTTTTTATGTAAAAAGTGATGTAGGAAAAAAATATTATTATATTTTTGATGCAATATCAATAAAATTGAAAATAGAGAATATCAAAAGTTTAAAACCTAATTTCAATTTTGATATCATCATTTTATTTTATTTTACTTGAGTAGAAAACATATTTTAAATCTCAATATAGTTTTAAATCTCATTAGTTTGTAGATGTCAACATTTGAAACTATGAAATAAGTATTCATGAAAGAATTTTACAATAATTGCCCTTCTAAAAACTCATAAATCCAACTTCAAATCTTCTAACCTTCACAAGTAACCACAATGCATTCTGAAAATACTCTATATTTAAATAATTAAAGGTAAATAAAATTATGTTTTTATTTTTTATTTTAATTTTTGATAATATATATATATAATTGCTTAAAAAGTCTAAGAGGGAACTTAATAGTGGTTTTGGCACTAGATATATAGATTCAAATTTCAAAAAATTTGTTTAGAATAAATTACAAAGCAAAAAGAATATATTTTGATGAAAGAATACTGATTTAGGCTCTCTTAAAATTTTATTAACCATTTTTATGGAATATCAATCCATGGTTATTATTATTTATGATATTATCATAGAAATTTTTCCTTTTTTAATATAATTATTTTCTATTGTGGGGTATGTAGGTTAAGATAAGTTTAAAAAGTTTATTGAAGATGTATATACCAAACACATTATAATCTATAGATTTATAACTATATTTTGCTTTTCTGAGGTTTTAAATCATTGATAAGTAGCTCATGCATTACACAAGTAAATAATTATAGTCCCTATAAATAAGTCCTTGTGAATTTCAAATTTTTTGTTATTCTTAAACTCATTACTCAAATAAACTGAAAATTTCTTCAATCATTGATTGAAAGAAGGAGTTTAAAAATCTTGTTTTGAAGTTATAAAATTTTGAGTTATTTTTCAAATTATCAAATATAATGAACATCTGTAAATTATAACTTCAAAACTAGTGATCATAGCAAAGTAATACTGGAAAAATCAGATTAAAAGGGTGGAATAAAGTCATAGCACAACATGAAATGATACAAAATTGTTTATTTTTGGCTCACAAATTTCAACATATTTTTGACATATTTTTCCACCTTTAGATAATTTTTAGTGGATTTTAACATTATTATAACAAACAAGATTAACAATGTTTTTGATTTTTTTAACATAAATAAATATTGTTAGATCATTCTTTTAAAAAATATGACTTATTTTTATGCTTTATCTACAATAGCTAGTAGTTTTTTTTTGCAGAAATCAATTGTTTTGATATTCTATTTTTGAATTTTTAAGAGAGTTCATTGCATTAAATTTTTGTATGAATATATAACATTAAAATATCATATTTTAAATTTAGAGATTTGGTTTTGAAATAATATATATTTTTATATTAATTGAATCGTAATTTTTAGATTGATAAATTATGTTAAAATTGGGATTGCTTATTTCTAATGAGTGTAAATCATAGTTGGTTTTCAAATCAAAGATTAATAAATGATGAAATTTTGTAAAATTTTAAATATCTTTTAAACCCTTTTGATTTAAATAGTTTTTGTTGTTATTTAATCATTCTATGAGTAGAACACAATTAAAATCAGATAATGGTACATCGCTTTCAATTTCTAATACTAAAATTCTATTCTACTTGAAACACTGTAAACTAAAGCTTGGTATCTCATGTATGAAACTCACAATTATCAAAAATCATATTTCCAACTTTTTAAACATGATACACATTAAAATTTATATTTTTAGAATAATTTCCTAATTAGTTTCATATACAAGAAAACAATGACCTCAATTTATTCTAATACTTAAACCATTCTGATGAGTGAATTTCACAATCCTCTAAGTAACATATTGTACCATTTATACACATATGCATGATTGCTCCTTTTGTTTAATTTTAGCTGAATCTAAAAAGGAAAATCTTATGTTGAATATCAGCTATAGATAAACTGCTTATATTAGATGCTAATATTTCATATGAGAAATTTGTTATTGAGTTTGGGAAACATTAATAAGTGTTGGGCATTATAATTGAGCCATTTATTCAAGTAAATAAAAAAGGATGACCTTCTAAATATTTCATATATATATATATATATATATATAATAAAAATTAATAATATAGTAGCATTTAACAATGGTTCTATACTAATGTCATATAAAAAAAGGGAATGAACTTAAAATTTCAGTAAAGAAAATAAAAATAAGATAATTTAATATTCTTGTTTATAATTTCATATTTTTGAAAAGGCTTACTTAAGGGAGAAAATTATTTGGTTTTAGAGTACAAGATTTTCTAGATAAAAATATTCACAATATAGTTTGACCCTCTCAAAAAGAAAATTCTAAAAATTTTTCTATCACAATTTATATATTTGTTAAGTAGTAGAAAATGGAGTAGTGTCTTTGAAAATGATGCTTTAGAAAATGAAATAAATGATTTAACTCTATAATATAATTTTTAAAACAATAAATCATGTATTCAAAAAAAAAATTATATCTTACAATCAAGATAGCAGTATTTATTAAGCAACTTTAAAAACTTTGGAAAGAAAACAAGATAAAAATAATTAATAAAATGCATTAGCTATTTTTAGAATTTAAGGAAAATTTATAGCTCTAACTATAAACTAGCCTTAAAGCAGGTTTAGATTTAACATGTGGGAATTCATACATAGTACCCTTGCATCATGAGAGAAGAATAAAATTTATGTTGTTTTATTTTATTAATTTATAATAGTATTTTTATTTTTGGCTTTTTCATCAGTATAACTATATATTTTTTAACTTTTTTGTTTTTCAGAACATAAGTTCAAAGCTCCCTATCACTACTTCAAGTTGAAGTTCCATATGATGTAATAAATTAATGATATATTAGGGGGTGTCAGTTCTGGCAAATCCGCACTTAAATAAGTGCGGATTTCCAAAACACACTAGCCCCAATACTGGTGGATTTCAAAATGAAATAAGTCACTTATTTCACTCAAATCCGCACTTTCTCAACCAAAAGTGCTGATTTCACCATCAAGTCCCATTTCACTGATTTGTCAGCATCATCCCATTCATACGCAGCACTCCGCAGAATAACACTTCATAACTCAAAACATCGTACATCACTTACATCTTCATATCATATCATATAAGAGTCATGCCTTCCTCACTTTCAAATCGTGATAAATTACATAAAGAAATGACTTTCATGGCGCTTGAACTGCTCTTAGACTCTGATTCCGATTCTGATCTAGAAGAAGATTTTGTTGTTTTATCAAAAATGGCCAGGAAACGTTACCTTCTTCCCAGAAAGCCTCAAGTACTTCATACCCCCAAGTACATCATCCAAACACTTCTTAACCTATCTACACCCAGTTTTAGACAGCTGTTCAGGACTTCTCAGGAATGTTTCCTTAAATTGCTTGAGCTTATTCAGGATCATCCCATATTTCACAATAATTCTCAAAAAGAACAACGACATCCTTCAATTCAATTGGCCATCACACTATGTCGTTTGGGTTCAAATGGTAATGGAGCCGCTTTGAAACGTTTAGAAAATGTCTTTGATTTAGGGTATGGTTCAGTTAACACTTATACCAAAGGATGTATCACTGCCATCAACTCCTTGGAATCTCAACTTCTCACCTGGCCAACAAAAGAAGAGCGACTTGAATCATCTCAGGTTATGCAAGCAGAGGGCTTTCCAGGATGTATTGGTTTTGTTGATGGTACTACTATTCCTTTGAGCCAGAAACCTGCTCAAGGTGGAAACAATTACTTTGACCGTAAAAAGAGGTAGATTATTTTTAACTCCTTTCATCCTCCTTGAAACTAACACAAACAAATATATCTTCTTTATAGATATTCAATTAACGTTCAGCTTATATGTGACGTAAACAAAAAATTTATACCATTCTTCGCTGGCTATCCTGGCTCATGTCATGACTCCTATGTCTTCCAAAGAATGCATATTTCAAATGAACCTGAAAAATTCTTTGATGAAAATCAGTATCTTCTTGCAGATTCTGCTTATGTGAATGGAAAGTATGTACTTCCTGCTTTTCGGGGAGCAGCTTCAGAAGACAGTCAAAATTCCGAATTCAACAATCATTTGGCAAAGTCAAGAGTCTGTATTGAACATTCTATTGGAATCTTGAAAGGCCGTTTTTCTAGTTTAAGGGAATTAAGAAGTCCTCTTAGAAATAAATCTGAAATGGAGGCGGTGATCAACTGGATTCTGTGTTGCACTATACTTCATAACCTACTTGCTGACCTCAAAGATCAATGGTTAGAGCTGTATGAAGATGAACAAGTTGATTCACCTCCAACTATATCCAACACTTCTATTCCTCAATCAACTAGTATAAGGGCGAAAATCCTTCCAATAACACTCCAACATTTTTCAACGCAATTTTAATTTTTTTCTCTTTCTCTTCAAATTATCAATTTGCATGTATTATTCACTGAGAATGGTAAATTTTTTTGCATATTTTTTTGGTTTTTGAATTTGCTGTTAAAGTCTTATTTTTTTTTCTCTCTGTGTTTTCTTTCATCAACTCAACATGAAATCGCATATTTTCAGCAAACGCATATTTTTTCAGTCACTCTCTTTTTTTTCTTCACTCATATCCATTTTCTCCTCTCTTCCTACATCACTCAATCAATTTCACTTATATTTCTTTTTTCTCAACTCATCTCTCCAGGTAAGTCATTTTATTCTTTTTACTTAATTTTTTGCTAATTTTTTTTTTTTTTTTGGTTTTTTGGTTTTTTGGTTTTTTTTTTTTTGTTTTTTTTTTTGTAAGTGGTTGTTTTTAAATTTATAGGTAAAATTAACCTTTTTTTTTCTCTCTCTTTCTCTCCCTCTTTTCTCTCTTTATCCCCCCTTGGCCTGGTCTTTTTCCCACCTTTACCCTCTCCTTGGAATGGATACATCCCCCTTTTCCCCCCTTTGGCTGCCTCATTCCCCCCTCCTTGGCTCACTCTAACCTCCCTTTTCTCCCTCTTTGGTCTCATCTCTCCCTTTCTCCCCCTTCTTGGTCTCCTCATATCTTCCCCTCATTCCACTCCACCCCCACCAAATCCCCCAAATCCTCCCTCCAAATCCCCACCAAACCCGCCTCTAACCCCCCCTCCAAACCCCCCTCCTATCCCCCTCAAAACTCCCCCAAATCCTCCCTCATATCCCTCCTACCCCCCCTTAACCTTCACTTAACGATTCGTTAACGAATCGTTAAGTTATTGAACGATTGCAGCTAATCGTTCATTAACATCATGCAATATGGGGGGCGGACTTGCTAGCAAGTCTGCCGAGAGGTTGAGAGGGGTGAAATGGGGATCAAAAGAGGATGGCATACAATGGGGCTGGGAGGATAGCGAAAGGCATGGGGAGGGAAGACAAGCATGTGTTGATAGAATTGAAAGGGATGGAGATTGGTGCAAACAGAGTGTGAAAATAGGAGGATGAACTCTGTTCTTTGGGCGAAGAACAGAGTTCACTTCCATTCACTTATATTTCTTTTTTCTCAACTCATCTCTCCAGGTAAGTCATTTTATTCTTTTTAAACAGAGTGTGAAAATAGGAGGATGAACTCTGTTCTTCGGGCGAAGAACAGAGTTCACTTCCATTCACTTATATTTCTTTTTTCTCAACTCATCTCTCCAGGTAAGTCATTTTATTCTTTTTAAACAGAGTGTGAAAATAGGAGGATGAACTCTGTTCTTCGGGCGAAGAACAGAGTTCACTTCCATAAAATATTAGCTGAAACATAGTTTTCAATTCTGTAAAAACAGTTGTAAGTAATAGAAAAAGTCACTGTTTTTTTTTATGTGTAATCTGAAATTTTTTAATAAAATTATTGTATTTAAGAATTGCAATATTGTCAATCAATCTTTATTGATCAACTTAATTTAATAAAGTATTATTTAAATAAGTTGCTTCAAAAAATACTTTGCATTGAACCTAGTTTCTAGACTTGATCTCCATTTTGGCTTAAGGAATTGTAATTACTTTAAAAGTAGTATACTTGACATATCTTATTTATATATTAATTAATTTATGTAATTATATTAAATTTTGATGACTTTCACCCTTTACTTCAATAAAATGCAGGGGAGGGTATTGCCAATTTTTTAAATCTGACATGTGAAATTGATGACTTAGAAAAATTTGGTGGTACCCACCCCTTGTTTCAATAAAATGCAGGGGGGGGTATTGCCAATTTTTTAAATCTGACATGTGAAATTGATGACTTAGAAAAATTTGGTGGTACCCACCCCTTGCTTCAATAAAATGCAGGGGAGGGTATTGCCAATTTTTTAAATCTGACATGTGAAATTGATGACTTAGAAAAATTTGGTGGTACCCACCCCTTGTTTCAATAAAATGCAGGGGAGGGCATTGCCAATTTTTTAAATCTGAAATGTGAAATTGATGACTTAGAAAAATTTAGATAAGCAAACTTATTGACTAGAAAGTAAAGATAGAAAATTTTTATTATACATTCAAATTTTTGTCAAAAATAACATACTATATTCTTTTCCTTTTATAAGTCAGCATATAAGAAAATATTACCAAAATTAAATTAACTAGAAAAACAATTTATCAATTGAAAAGGTCAAGTAATTTTTTAATGTCCTCATAAGATTGGGCATTTTTAACACATTCCATAATGAAATCTTTTTTTTTAAAACTCTCTTGTTTTTCCAATTCACAAGTAGCCATTTCTCTTTGAAATTGACGGTCATTTACTCTTTCCATCTGCTCTACCTCAAATTTTTTTTCTTCCAAATCTAAGGCTTGCTGATCTTTCCTTAGCATATGATCAAACTTCATCTTCTCAAAGTCAAGGGCATTATTTGCAATAGTTGATTTCGCTGAGAAAATTAAATTGAAATAAATAAATAAATGAGTTAATGATTAAGATATATAGTAAACAAAACTTACTTATATCTTTTTTTTCAAAATAATCCTCAAGGGAGCCAAATGAGCTTGTTGAAGTATTACCACGTTTTAATAGATGGTTCAAGTTCATTGAAGTTGAGGCTCGACGCTTTAGTTTGGAGTTTGAACAAGAGGCTTCAGGAAGTTCTTCTAAAGCAGCTTCTAAAGAGGTATTCACATTTCCAGAATTGAGATTATTTAATGGAGATTGAGTTTGAGTAGGAGGAGACTAGAAAGAAAGAGAAATTCAGAGAAGAATTGAAGAAAAAACAAAAAGTAAACATACATTTAAATTTTGGGCCTCTGAGGATTCAGATCTTCTGCGATATAATTGTTCTGCTTGATAGTTGGGATCATCTTCAGCTGAACTATGGTTAGAAGGTGGAGGGGATTGATCTTCTTCAAGTAAAGGTGTGTTGGGAGGATTATAGGAAGGTTTGGATCCAGAGGGTATATGCTTAGTATTATCGTGTAGAAACCAAGGGTTTACATCAACTCGGGTGCCAAAAAGATTATCCATTTCCTCATAGAAAGGACACATGACATTGAGCTTTTCGGAAACAGTAGTAATTCCAATCTCCAAATCATCATCGTCAATACCAAAGCCAGTTTCATTTACAGCATGATGAGTCTTTTTATATTTTGAATGGTAACTCTTAAATCTCTCCTTCATTTGTTTAGGATTGATATCGATTCTCCCCCTTGTTTTCTTCCTTACTTCATTGGCCATCAACAAGTAGCCATTAACTTTTGAAGAAGGTGGACGTCCAATACGAGTGGACTTTTCACATCCAAAACATGCTTCAAAATTTGATTTTATTTTAAGGAAGTTGATTATGATGAGATAATCATCCTTTTTAAGCTGACCTGAACCTGCCTTTGATTTTTCAGGTGTAGGGCTTGCTTTACGAGGAGACTTTTGTGACGAAGCAGATTTTTGAGTTACCTTTTGAGATTTGGAATGTCTGGGAGGCATTATGAAACTGGCACATAACAAGAAAAAAGATTAAAAAGTAGAAGAAATAAGTAAAAAAGAATGTAAACATGCCTGGTCAAAATATTGAAAATGTCAGGAAGGGGTGTGTGCCGAGGATTGATGGGTAGGTAGCGAGGAAGGTCAGTGTGTCACATGTGACAGGGATGGGGTAAGAAAGGAAGGGATGTTTTGTGGCCAAAATGTGGTTGTGAAAAAAAACGGGAAAAAAGTGCTGATTTGAGGTCATAACTGACACCCTTTTTTGAAATAAGTGACTTTTTTGCAAAATTTAAGTGCTGATTTGTAAGTGCTGATTTGGTTTGAAATCCGCACTTAATTTAAGTGCGGATTTGCCAGAACTGACACCCCCTATTATAATGAATTTTTCTAGAGACTTTTCAAAAATGGTGATTAAGAATACTTATTATACTTTTTTTAACCTTTATTATTATTCTATCTATTGAAAGGAGATGGCCATATCTCAATTTAATTTGTTTCTCCTCAGAAAAATTTATTATTCATCTAAATAAAGTTGCATTGCTATTAACTAGATGTTATTATAAAATTTTTCCAATTTATTTATCTGAACATAGTTGAAAGTATGTATAAATTAAAGTTTTTCCACATATTCTTACTATTATCCCACTATTAATTTCACATTTAGATTTAATTGTAATCGTAAAACAAGTTTTTCAATAATTTTAATAATACCTTAATATTTAAATATTTGGTTACATAGTAGATTTTTTATCTTTTTTTTTATATGAGGCTTATTATATAAACATTACTTTTAGATTTTTTTTATTTTGAAGTCTGATAATTTAAAATCTCATTTAACTACTCAAATTATATCAAAAAAAATTCAAAATTATCCTTTTTAAATGTACTCTTTTTATCATTTCTTATAGGTTATTTTTCAACTATTTATTGTAATTAATTACCCACTCATTTATGGTCTGTTATGGTTTTTAATTACATCCAGAAAAAATAAGGATACTCTCATATTATATTGGAGTTTTAAATTAAAAACTAAATACTAGTGGCTGGTATTAAATATGAAGTTGTTATAACTAAGTTGACCAATAATTAATGATTAAATGGCATTGTATATTACAAAGTTTATTGTGTTTATATTAAAATAACACTCAAGAAATATATATAAGATATACATACAACCATTTAATATCAAAAATGAAGTACTTATCAACATGGTCTTTTTTAATGATTTTCAAATTTACTTAAAGAGACATTAATATTACCAATTCAAATTTTATATCAAATATAACAATATTATTATTTCAATTTTAATTATTTTACAAAAAAAATTCATGTTACAAAGTAATTTAATTCAGTATTTAATGAATTTTTATGAAAAATAATTACAAAAATAGTAATAACCCCTCACAAAAAAAATATAATTTTTTTACTTACAATTTGCACAGTATTTCTAGCCTTAAAATATTGGTATTCCTCTAACAAAAATATTTTTTAAATAAATTTTAAATTTTTTTCAATATTTAATTACAAAATGTCAAATTTATAATTTATTTTACCTTACTAGAAAATTTAGTTGAAAATTTAATTTTGGATTTCCAAAAAATTAACTTAAAAGTCAAAATTTAAAAAACAGAATTATAAATATAATTATGAGAAAGGGGTAAATTAAATTTATAATATTCATATAAAAAAATTTCATATATTTTATGGTGTTCAAATTTTAAATCTAATGTATTAAAAAAATTATTATTAGATAACCAAGACAAGTGAAATTGGCTTGGGTTTTTGGTATCACTAGGACTTATTTTTTTTCTTATACTCACGTTTTAATTTTTTTTGTTTTGTTTTCTACCTTCCTCATTTTTTTATGATTTTTAATGCTTTTAAGATGAAAGTTCCTTTCAAACAACTTTGTTCTAACTTGTCTCTCACTTCCCCATCAGATTGCACCTGGTGGGGAAAATTGCTTTCATTTTAGAAACCAAAGTCCCTTGCAGGACTTTGGTTTCTCTGTGTGCATTGCACAGCCAGAAAAAAACTGTCTGTGCAATTCACTGCATGTGCTGCCTGTATCTCATGCATCTTATTTCAAGTCAGCTGCATGAAATATTGAAGCAAGTGTGCCATGCACATTGTAGACAATCCTATAGTACTAGCTATAGGCCTTGACCAAGGGAGTTGGAGAAAAACCAGAGAGAAAATCCCCTGTCCCTTTAGAAAAATAGAGTGAGATTTAATTGCTAAAGTAAGTTGGTTCCTGATTGCTAAAGACCCTTTTTCAACATACTTGACTGCTTGATGAGCCAAGAAAGTAGTCCCCAGACAGACTACCGGACCAAAGACTGAAATGTAGACCAATTTCCACACCAGAGAAAGCAAAGATACTTGATGTAGGCTGCAAATCCACACCAGAGACAGCAATAATACTTTATATAGCTTGCAAGACTATACCATAGAACCTGTTGCCAAAGATGAGTTAAATGAAGAACTAACCTTGCAAAAAACACAGCCAATTGTGGCCAAAAAACAGTGAAAACTGAGTGAGGAACAAGGATATCACCCCGGGATGGTTGTATGATATTTAAAGTTGCCCCAAACTGTCTTATTCACTATGTACACACAGAACACTATCTAAGAGCCCATGCACACCAACAAATTTGGCACCTGTACCAGCCAAATTGAATAAAAACCCTCTAGAAGCACTCCCCAACCTTCTAAAACAAAGGCGGGCGGGCTGCCTGATGTCAGAGGTGCCGCCTGAAGTGGCCCGGCCTCCCTGAAGCCAGAAAACCAATAAAAACACCTAATCTACTTAGAAAAATTCACTACAACTACTAAAACCCTTAAAACACAGAATTACGCTATAACAACATTGTGACAAGAAATATAGATCTAAATTAGCCCTATCTAATGGTACTAAGCACTTAAACGTAAGACTTAAGGTGAGCCCGTAAAACACAAAAAAAAAATTAAACAGCTATCTTTTGTAACTGGAAAGTGAGGAAATGACCCCTTTAAACTTAGAATATAAAAGATATTATCAGGACATGAAATATAGAGAAAAACCGGGGATATCCAATGATAGTACCCACATACCCGCAGTCCCAATATTCATGGAATAAAACAAGTAAAACACCCGATTCTTCAACAGATGCCAATTAAGACATGCACAAACAGCGCCAAACAACACAACAAATGCCTCTGCCAATGTTGGAAGACCACAACGTTTCTTGAAGAAGCAACACGCGTTGCATACAGATTTGGCCACCTCCCAGCCTAGTAAACTGGCTGGGAGGGGGGCAAATGTAAAAGCAAGCAACCAAAGTTGCTTTTAGGGACTTTGTTTGCCTGAAAGTAACACTTCCAGCCATGTTTCACCTGGCTGTATGTGCTAAATTGAAATTTAAGGGACCCAAGCCAATTTCAAAGGCTTGGGTCATAAATTAAGGCTTCCAAAAAACAGCCAGTAGAAATTTGGCTGCAATAAAAAGTAAATTTTTTAATTAAAATACATAAATAAATAAGCATATGTTCAAATAGGATATACAACTCTCTGCAGATGGTTAGAAACAGCCTTCCATTGTTACACATAGAAACAAAATACAATTTTGCTTTCAGCAACATTGGTCATGTTTTGATATTTCGAGCCAAGTAAGATCAGGAAAAAGGTCAAGGCAAAAAATTGCACAATTAAAAATCTACTAATTTAATATGGTGGGGAGGTTCATATTTTAGAAATAGGTGATGCACATTATAGTTCCCTTTAAAAAAATTTGAAAATGAAATAATTTTGACACAATGTAAATTTAAATGTGATGAGTGTATGTTTTTTAGCTACATGAAAAATGGTAGCTAGAATTATGTGGCTTCAATTTTTTTTAGATGTGAAATTCAGCGTTCCACAAATCTTCATCTGTACAACATGCAGCCAAGTGAATTCTAGCTGGAATTATTATATGCATAGGAAAAAATTTTCATGCTGCGTACAGTGCCTTGGCAACATTTTTCTTGGAATTTAGATGAAGTTTATCATATGTCTGGGAGAGCTGCATTTTTTTGAAAATGAGATCAGTGAAAATTTATGATATCCACATCTGCTTGCCACCAAATATATTTCTCCTTTCTCTGTCTCACTTACCTTTTTCAAAAATTATTGATCATATTTTTGCTTTATCATTTTGAGTTATTGGTACTATTTTCTTGATCTTATCCAATTACCAGTAAGTAAATTTTTCTTGCTATTGCATTTCATATCATTTTGGTTTGTTACTCTTTTTTACAATTTTGACAAGTTAATCTAATGATTCTAATTCTGAATTTATTTTTAAGGTATCCTTTACTGTATCCTTTCAAAACATTATCAAAAAATTCTTTTTCAGTTAACTTAAAGTTTTTTTATTTGTTTGTCAATTTACTTTTCCTTATTCCTTATCAAAATGTTCAATTTATTTATCTAACTATTTATTTTTAAAAAAGTGATTATAAAATAAACCTTATAATTAAGTTTGATAAATCAGCTACAAATGGAAGAAGATTTTATAGATGCATAAGTTCATGTTTTGCTTATCATTTTTCTATATTTCTTTAATACTATCTCAACCATTATATTATTAATATGAAAAGTAAAGCATCATCTTGTACTTGCTGAAAGCATAAAGGATAATGTTTTTCTTTTCATAATAATAATTAGAATAGGGTGTGTCAGTTCTGGAAAATCCCCACTTACAAATCCACACTTAAATAAGTGCGGATTTCCAAAACACACTAGCCCCAATACTGGTGGATTTAAAAATTAAATAAGTCACTTATTTCACTCAAATTCGCACTTTCTCAACCAAAAGTGCTGATTTCACCATCAAGTCCCATTTCACTGATTTGTCAGCATCATCCCATTCATACGCAGCACTCCGCAGAATAACACTTAATAACTCAAAACATTGTACATCACTTACATCTTCATATCATATCATATAAGAGTTATGCCTTCCTCACTTTCAAATCGTGATAAATTACATAAAGCAATGACTTTCATGGCTCTTGAACTGCTCTTGGACTCTGATTCCGATTCTGATCTAGAAGAAGATTTTGTTGTTTTATCAAAAATGGCCAGGAAACATTACCTTCTTCCCAGAAAGCCTCAAGTACTTCATACCCCCAAGTACATCATCCAAACACTTCTTAACCTATCTACACCCAGTTTTAGACAGCTGTTCAGGACTTCTCTGGAACGTTTCCTTAAATTGCTTGAGCTTATTCAGGATCATCCCCTATTTCACAATAATTCTCAAAAAGAACAACAACATCCTTCAATTCAATTGGCCATCACACTATGTCATTTGGGTTCAAATGGTAATGGAGCCGCTTTGAAATGTTTAGAAAATGTCTTTGATTTAGGGTATGGTTCAGTTAACACTTATACCAAATGATGTATCATTGCCATCAACTCCTTGGAATCTCAACTTCTCACCTGGCCAACAAAAGAAGAGCAACTTGAATCATCTCAGGTTATGCAAGCAGAGTGCTTCCCAGGATGTATTGGTTTTGTTTATGGTACTACTATTCCTTTGAGCCAGAAACCTGCTCAAGGTGGAAACAATTACTTTGACTGTAAAAAGAGGTAGATTATTTTTAACTCCTTTCATTCTCTTTGAAACTAACACAAACAAATATATCTTCTTTATAGATATTCAATTAACGTTCAGCTTATATGTGACGTAAACAAAAAATTTATATCATTCTTCGCTGGCTATCCTGGCTCATGTCATGACTCCTACGTCTTCCAAAGAATGCAAATTTCAAATGAACCTGAGAAATTCTTTGATGAAGATCAGTATCTCCTTGCAGATTTTGCTTATGTGAATGGAAAGTATGTACTTCCTGCTTTTCGGGGAGCAGCTTCAAAAGAAAGTCAAAATGCCAAATTCAACAATCATTTGGCAAAGTCAAGAGTCCATATTGAACATTCTATTGGAATCTTGAAAGGCCGTTTTTCTAGTTTAAGGGAATTAAGAAGTCCTCTTAGAAATAAATCTGAAATGGAGGCGGTGATCAACTGGATTCTGTGTTGCACTATACTTCATAACCTACTTGCTGACCTCAAAGATCAATGGTTAGAGCTGTATGAGGATGAACAAGTTGATTCACCTCCGACTATATCCAACACTTCTATTCCTCAATCAACTAGTATAAGGGCAAAAATTCTTCCAATAACACTCCAACATTTTTCAACGCAATTTTGATTTTTTTTTCTTTCTCTTCAAATGATCAATTTGCATGTGTTATTCACTGAGAATGGTAAATTTTTTTACATATTTTTTTGGTTTTTGAATTTGCTGTTAAAGTATTATTTTTTTTTCTCTCTGTGTTTTCTTTCATCAACTCAACATGAAATCGCATATTTTCCGCAAACAAATATTTTTTCAGTCACTCTCTTTTTTTTTCACTCATATCCGTTTTCTCCTCTCTTCCTACATCACTCGATGAATTTCACTTATATTTCTTTTTTCTCAACTCATCTCTCCAGGTAAGTCATTTTATCTTTTTTACTTAATTTTTTGCTAATTTGTTTATTTTTGGTTTTTAGGTTTTTAGGTTTTTTGTTTTTTTTTTATTTTTTTTTATTTTTTTTTGTAAGTGGTTGTTTTTAAATTTATAGGTAAAATTAACCTTTTTTCTCTCTCTCTCCCTCTCTCCCTCTTTTCTCTCTTTATCCCCCCTTGGCCTGGGCTTTTTCCCACCTTTACCCTCTCCTTGGAATGGATACATCCCCCTTTCCCCCCCTTTGGCTGCCTTATTCCCCCCTCCTTGGCTCACTCTAACCTCCCTTTTCTCCCTCTTTGGTCTCATCTCTCCCTTTCTCCCCTTTGTTGGTCTCCTCATTTCCTCCCCTCATTCCACTCCACCCCCCACCAAATCCCCCAAATCCCCCCACCAAATCCCCCAAATACCCCCTCCAAATCCCCCAAATCCCCCCTCCAAATACCCTCCAAACCCACCTCTAACTCCCCCTCCAAACCCCCCTCCTATCCCCCTCAAAACACCCCCAAATCCACCCTCAAATTCCTCCTACCCCCCCTTTAACATCACTTAACAACTCGGTAACAAATCGTTAAGTAAGTTGGAGGGGAGGTTAGGGGGGTTTAGAGGGAGGTATTGGGGGGGTTTCGAGGGGGATTTGGAGGGGGGGTTGGAGGGGGCCAAAAGAGGTGGATTGAAGGGGGTGTTGGGGGGGGTTGCAGGGGGTTTGGAGGGGTATTTGCAGGGGGGTTTGGAGGGGGATTTGGAGGGTGGTTTGGAGGGGATTTGGAGGTGGATTTGAAGGGGGGTTTTGGGGGTTTTGGTGGGGGAGGGGGGGTTTTACAAGGGTTTTGGGAAGGTGAAAGAGGGGTTTGGAGAGGGGAATTTAGGGGAATGGGGAAGTGATAAAAAAAATTAACAGTTTTTTAATTTTTTTTTTTTTTGATTTTTTTTTTAATTTTAGAGAAAAATATTCATCAAGTTCAAGTGAAATAAAAAAAATTCTTATTAGTCTTTTGAGGATTTTTTATTTTTTAATTTAAATTAAGTGAGTTTTTTTTTAATGTATAATTTTGGGTGTTTGAAAAGTAACAAATTTTTAAGTAGAAAAATACATGTCATTAACTTCAGATTCACCACTTACCTCACTCTCATCTTCTTTAACTTCATTATCATCTTCAAATTCAACTTATTTTCAATCATCATCTAAAACATTGTCAAAAAATGAACAGTATCAAAATAAAAGAAATTATAAAATAAAAATTCACTTGGATCAATTATTTGGCCATATTTCAAAAATCAAGTACTATAAAACTAAAGTTGAAAGAAAAAAAATATCCGAAAACGTTACCTGAAAATATACATTATTTAACTGAAACTGGAGGTGATGAAGTTAAAGATGTTATTAATAATACTTTCAAACCAAAATTTATTTACGAAAACCATTCTTTTAATGGTTTAAAAGATGAATCATTTAATCAACTCTGCAATCTCATCATAACACTCTATCAAATGGCTTTGGTTCACTTATATTTAAGGAATATGAATTTTTTGGGTGGAATCATGATTGGAATTGGATGGAGACCAGGATTTGATAAAGGTTTTTCTCTTGGTATGTTTAAAAATTTTTCTGCCTTTTTTAATATCATTTTACTGAATTTAATTCAAATAGGCATATATTCTTTACTCAGATCTTTATCTAAAGCTGAATTAGATAATGATTTTCGAAAATGGAATACTTTACCTACATTTAATTCATTTCTTGCTCTTCGACTTAAAAAACTCTTCAATAAAGCTTTTGAAAAAAATCATGAAGTTGCTACGAGACTTGGAATACCAAATTGGTGCAACTCTGAATGGGAAGATATTAGCAGTGACTATCTAATGTTTTCAAATGTTATAATCACTCATTCTGGATTTCATAATAGAATTCACACCGACTCAAATGATACCAATTACCTCACTTATGGAATTTTCACATATATTCATCCTATCACTGGACAACCTATTCCGTCACCTGCTAAAATTAAAGGGCATGGATTATATTTCCCGGATCATAGATGTATAATCGATTTTGGATTAGGAAATGGAATCATCGAAACAGTTTGGAATTCTTCTTACGATAATCACAAAACCACAAAGGCTTCTCCAGGTTTGGAATCTTGTCAAGACTTCACGCATTTTGGTTGCTCTTTCCAGATCAGTCAAAAGTTAATCCAACGAATAAACAAGTTAAAAAAAGAAGAAAAAGGTAATAAATTTAAACATTCTTTAGGTAGATCTAAAAAGTATGGGGATTCGTAGAGTCACCAAATATTTAATATTCATCCATAAATTTATAATAAATAAATATGATATTTCAATTTAGGAAATTAAAGTAATGGGCCCACAACCTTGTGTTGTATAAATGGTAGTCATGATAACATTAATTTGTTTCATGGGGTTCCTCTAGCCTATACCTGTGGAAAGTCCCAAACCTAGTTTTTAGACTTGATCTGCATTTTGGCTTTAGGAATTGTCATTACTTTAAAAGTAGTACATTTGATATATCTTATTTATATATTAATTAATTTATGTAATTATATTAAATTTTGATGACTTTCACACTTTACTTCAATAAAATGCAGGGGAAGGTATTGCCAATTTTTTAAATCTGACATGTGAAATTGATGACTTAGAAAAATTTGGTGGTACCCACCTCTTGTTTCAATAAAATGCAGGGGAGGGTATTGCCAATTTTTTAAATCTGACATGTGAAATTGATGACTTAGAAAGATTTAGATAAGCAAACTTATTGACTTGAAAGTAAAGATAGAAAATTTTTATTATACTTTCAAATTTTTGTCAAAAATAACGTACTATATTCAAGACCTTTTATAAGTCAGCATATAAGAAAATATTACCAAAAAGAAATCAAACAAAATTAAATTAACTAGAAAAAAAATTTATCAATTGAAAAGGTCAAGTAAATTTTTTAATGTCCTCATAAGATTGACCATTTTTAACACATTCCATAATGAAATCTTTTTTTTAAAAACTTTCTTGTTTTTCCAATTCACAAGTAGCCATTTCTCTATGAAATTGATGGTCATTTACTCTTTCCATCTGCTCTACCTCAAATTTTTTTTCTTCCAAATCTAAGGCTTGCTGATCTTTCCTTAGCATATGATCAAACTTCATCTTCTCAAAGTCAAGGGCATTATTCGCAATAGTTGATTTTGCTGAGATAATTAAATTGAAATATATAAATAAATAAGTTAATGATTAAGATATATAGTAAATGAAACTTACTTATATCTTTTTTTTAAAATAATGCTCAAAGAAGCCAAATGAGCTTGTTGAAGTATTACCACATTTTAATAGATGGTTCAAGTTCATTGAAGTTGAGGCTCAACGCTTTAGTTTGGAGTTTTAACAAGAGGCTTCAGGAAGTTCATCTAAAGCAGCTTCTAAAATGGGATTCACATTTCCAGAATTGAGATTATTTAATTGAGATTGAGTTTGAGTAGGAGGATCCTAGAAAGAAAGAGAAATTCATAGAAGAATTGAAGAAAAAACAAAAAGTAAACATACATTTAAATTTTGGGCCTTTAAGGATTCAGATCTGCTGCAATATAATTGTTCTGCTTGATAGTCGGGATCATCTTCAGCTGAACTATGGTTAGAAGGTGGAGGGGATTTATCTCCTTCAAGTAAAGATGTGTCAGGAGGATTATAGGAAGGTTTGGGTCCAGAGGGTATATGCTTAGTAGTATTGTGTAGAAACCAAGGGTTTAAATCAACTTGGGAGCCAAAAAGATTATCCATTTCCTCATAGAAAGGACACATGACATTGAGCTTTTCGGAAACAGTAGTAATTCCAATCTCCAAATCATCATCGTCAATACCAAAGCCAGTTTAATTTGCAGCATGATGAGTCTTTTTATATTTTGAATGGTAACTCTTAAATCTCTCCTTCATTTGTTTAGGATTGATATTGATTCTCCCCCTTGTTTTCTTCCTTACTTCATTGGCCATCAATAAGTAGCCATTAACCTTTGAAGAAGGTGGACATCCAATACGAGTGGACTTTTCACATCCAAAACATGCTTCAAAATTTGATTTTATTTTAAAGAAGTTGATTATGATGAGATAATCATCTTTTTTAAGCTGACCTGAACCTGCCTTTGATTTTTCAGGTGTAGGGCTTGCTTTACAAGGAGACTTTTGTGACAAAGCAGATTTTTGAGTTACCTTTTGAGATTTGGAATGTCTAGGAAGTATTATGAAACTGGCACATAACAAGAAAAAAGATTAAGAAGTAGAAGAAATAAGTAAAAAAGAATGTAAACATGCCTGGTCAAAATGTTGAAAATGTCAGGAAGGGGTGTGTGCTGAGGATTGATGGGTAGGTAGCGAGGAAGTCAGTGTGTAACATGTGACAGGACTGGGGTAAGAAAAGAAGGGATGTTTTGTGGCCAAAATGTGGTTGTGAAAAAAAACGGGAAAAAAGTGCTGATTTGAGGTCATAACAGACACCCTTTTTTGAAATAAGTGACTTTTTTGCAAAATTTAAGTGCTGATTTGGTTTGAAATCCGCACTTAAGTTAAGTGCGGATTCTCCAGAACTGACACCCCCTAATGTTTGTACTTTACCTTTAATTTATTGATTTTTATGTTGTTTCAAAGTCTAGTACTTGCTGAAAGCATACAGGAAAATGCTACAATTTAAAAATTAATAATTTATTGAAGTATAACTTTCTAAGTCAATATATTGGTCAGAGAAATATTTTTCATTTTATATATGTGGATATGGTAATTCTGTAAATTCTTTGATATTACTAGTGTATTGGAGTTATACTTTCATTATATTATTAATATTAAGTGTAGAGCCAAATCTCATACTTGCTGAACACATACAGGAGAAAGATATACTCTTTATATGTATAATTTAATAAATTATACCTTTGAAATATTTTTTTAATATTTGAAATAAAGAAAAAGTATATAAATTTACTAATATGTAGATATTCTAATTTTATATTTCTAATATTGAAGATATGATAAAGTTAAAGGTATCATTGACTGATAATTGAAATTCTGTTACTATTTTCTAATTTTTAATTTTTTTCTATTTTAAATCAAAATTGAATTCTCTTAGGATTGAACCATTAATGAGTAAAAATTTGAAAAAAAAACGGCCATGGAAGAGCTCTAACAATAGGTGGGCAAAAGACATTGCTACCGGAATGAAACTTGTAAACACTCTTGGAATGGATACAAACAGGAAGAAGCCACATCTCTATGCACAATCTTATGCAAATAATATGACTGATTGCAATAACTATTACAATTTTTTTCCTGGTTGTAGTATTTATAAACCAGAAGGTGTCTTACTCTCTAATGTTCTTGTGCAGACTTTTGAAATTCATGAGCTCAAAGAACTAGATATGTTAGAAGCTACGGTGCAATGCATTAAGTATCTTTCTTACTGAAAACATGAAATTACAAATAATAGTTATCATTGAAGAGCTGCTTGTTTTGGAAAAATGTTTGGTGGTGGCTTTATTTTAGATAGGAAGAGATCTTTATATATTTGTAATTATCACTTTTTTTAGTTTAAATTCTGAATTTTTGAATGCTTTTCATTGCAGATGAATACACTGATGATATTTTACACACGGATGAATATAAAAAACAAATGAAAAGAATTGAAATGTACTTTGAATATTTTTTCTAAAAAGTATCATATGTAAAGTACAATGAGGCAACTAATATTTGTGAAAAACTTGGTATTCCTGGATTTTCAAAAGTTTCTAGTGAAGAAGAGGGTGTACCATTGTGGTACACGCCTCGCAGGAAGCGTGATTTTAGACCAATCATTGCGCGTAGTCCAGGAAGAACAAAGGGGAGTTAGCGCAGCAGGAAATGTTAAAATATAATATGTATTTGTGTGTTTCAAGGAACAAAGGAAATGAAAGCGCAAAAAAAGATTAAGGGTCTTTGCACTCGGATTTTGAAGCAAGATGTGCCGCACAATAGGGAATTGTGTATTATTAACTTAGGACTATTACGCGCTAAACAATATGGATTTGGGCTTTCCAAAAAGTATGTGTTACGCATTATAAAGAAAGTCATGGATTAAGAACGACTCAAGTGCATGGTATGCTGTACCGCAGCCAGTTGGGAGACTTACTGAGACAAGTAATGAAGAAGGCTAACTAGTTAAGCGAGCTGTCAGAATTATGAACCTAGTATTAAAGCAAAGAGAGTGGGGACTCAATCGTAAAACTACGCAAGAGTTAAGGCAACTAGACGCAGCGTTAGGATAAGTCAAACCTGGAACTAGCGCTGAAACAAAACAATGTATATTTAAAAGCGCATATGTGGAGAATCAGTGAAACAAGTTAATACTGGTGTTAGTAATTATAGGGTCTGATTTAGGCGCTGTAGTTGTTGCAAGAAGTGTAAGTAGCATACTAATAAATTAGTTATTGTTTTACTAATGTGGCGCTAGAGTCAGCGCTGGAGATCCATTAGGGAACTGTGTCTTGAGCGCTGGAAGAATATAAAAGGAGGACTATTAGGTAGGGACAAGGGAGAGGACTGGTCGATCTATCTATTTAGTTAATAAAATAAGAAAAATCGCATTAGTTTTCATTTTAAAAAGCAGATCATAGAAAAATCAATATAGAGATATACATGTAGCTATAGTCATAGTACCCAGTATAAGATATTAGATCTTTTTGTGATTAATTGTTTGAGAGAGTATTAAAAGGTATTTTCTGAGTCTTTTAGAGTTTGTGCATCTGTGTGTGTATTTCATATAGTATAGTGAAAGAGCGCAACATAGAGAGAATATATAGATTCAGTGGGATTAACTATTATTAGAGATATTTTATTACTATAATAAGGCATATTCAAAGAGAGCGCTCCAAGAGGGAGTAGCTGTATATAATAGCGCTTGTTAAGTATAGAAATATCCAGGTAGTAATATTTTTTTCTTTCCTTATCTTTAACTCATCTCAACTTATAAACTTTCTAGTCAAATATTAGTGTTACACATTATTACACTGTCTTTAAAAATAAGAGTGGCAGGCGCTTCTTTTTATAAATTAAAAAGAAGAACCAACCCATCTCGCTTTGTGTCTACTTCTTAGTACTTTAGAACAGTCTACACTGTTTTCTATTAATTTAACTTGGACATCTGGAGCAAATGGTAATGGGTTCTGCAATGAGGTTCATCTTGATAAGGATGCAAGTGAGTATACTTTAGGAATATTTTTTCCTAAAGATACAGAAAAAAATACCATTCATATTAAGTACAATAAGACCTAACCACAAGAAACAGGTGAAGAACTTATGTTTCCTGAAATTTGAAGTAAAATCAACTTTGAAGAAACTAATGGAATAACAGTAACATTATGGCCTGCCAATAAACTGAGGCATTTTACCTCAAGATGTCACAAAATTCCTGGCTTCACAAGGACAGGTTCTTCTATTCAGATCAGAACTAGACTTTTTCATGCTATAGAAAAGCTTAATGTTTTTCATATTGATATTTCAGAATACTTAGAGATTAAAGAAGAAAAATGTAGGTTTGAATATTTGATTAATGCTTTGAGAGTTTTTTTGAAAAGAGATGACTTAATAGAGGAAGAAATAGAATCAGCAACACATTATTTATCTAATTTTAAGACAAATCTAAAAAATTTAGATATTTAAATATTAAAAATTTATATCATATATACACAACTTAATGCAAAATTAAACATGATAAATACTGGGAGTAGCTGTAACATTTTCAGTTGTGATGATTATAGTATTATTTTTTTTTTTTTGTGAATTAGAATAATTTTTTCATAATATTATATAAAAATTTGACTTACTTTTGAGGAAATATATAAGTTGTGAAATCTTTAAATGTCATTTTTATTAAATTGGTAGCAAAGGTTCTAAAATAATAAAACTATAATAAAGAATTTGAAATATATTAGCCATAAAAGTGTTATTATAATGCCACCAAATTAACTGTATAGTATTTTAGGTCAAACAGGCTTATTAATAAAAAAGTTAATAATAAATAGTTGATGAAAGAATTTTGAATCAATAATAGATTAAATTTCATTTTTTAAGAATAAACTCATTTACTTATTTAAGTTGTTCTACTTCTGATAAAAAATGTTACAATCAATGAAAAAATTTGTAAAAATTAATAGATTATTCAATATTAAAGGTAAAGTAACATAACTAGAGCAGTTATCATATTTTTATATAAATAATAAAATATTTAAGAGTTTAATACAAGTATTTGAAATCATATAAGTAGATTTTAAAATATTTGTTATTGCTGGAATTACAATAATTTTTTTTAATAATTAATTTAGAAAATCATGTCAAAGGTTTCTAAATAAATTTCAAAGATGGTCACATGTTTGAGATATTTGAAGGAAAATAACTTGAATTATACAAGATAAATCATATACACAGAACTTTATCTATTTACATGTTGGAATATTAATTGATTGAAAGGCTATTTTTAGCAAAAAAAAGGTGATACTGGCTGAATGGAGCTCCAGTGATTACGAAAATCTGCAGAAATAGCTCTAGTGATTCCCGGAGGACTTGATGTATCAAATCTAAAAGGAATTGGGTCACAATTTCCTATAAAAAGTTTTATTAATGTGAAAATATAGTTATTTAAATTTCTCCAAATTATTTCTTCCATCAAATGATTTTTTTTTCATGTAAATTAAGAAACCTAATTTCTGATATCACCTCCAAGCAATCAGCTGCTGAAGCTAATCTATCATCTTGAGAGCTCAGAAATAAACCACAGACACCATCGATTATATAGAATGTGAAAGATTGATATTGGTGGTGGGAGTATTCAGAATTTATCTTGTTTAGCGCAGCCTTTTGGTTCTGTTTCATTATAGTCAGTTGAGTATTTTTGTTTTTCTCACTTGATTGTTGAGCTTCACTAGTCTTGCCACTTGATATTGTTGCAGCACAATATTATGATTTAAGAATGACAATTGACATAATTATATCAATGATAATATTGCTGATTTGAAGAAGAGTTGACATTGATATATCATGGGTTTGAAGTGCAGTGGGACCAACTTCTAAGCCATCAGAAATCGGACTCTTCAGATTTGAAAGGTGAGCTAGAAGCTGAAGACCACGTTCAATTGGACAATCTGAGTTAATGTTTTGATGTGATGGAAGCTGGCTGAATTCATGTGCGGTCAGATAAAGTGAAGATGATATAAGAGATACCCATGAAGAACGGCAGTGGTCACTTGGGATTATTAATCTCATGAGCATTCGGATAAGATTAGATTCAGGGTGATCTGTTTTATTTGTTGAGGAAAGAATTTCAGTAGTTAAACCATCAGGATCACATAAATCTTCCATTTTTTGAAATCAATATTATTGAGTACCCATAGCAGTGAGCTATCAACCTCTAAAAAAATATTTGCTACAAAAGGAAAAATAAATAAATAAAAGAAAAAATTTAAGACTAAAAATTATGGCAACTTACATAACTCAGTAAGTTTTGAAAGCCAATCTTCTCCACAATATTTTTCCCAATGAAAAGTAAAACATTGGAATATTTAACATGGGTTCTTGGGAAGAAGTAGAAGAGCGTAATTCAAGGAGAATAACAATGTCCAACCACTACCTAAGGACCTTTGCTGTACTGATTCTACCTTTATAAAATTTATGAATTTTACAGAATTCCTCCTGAAAATTAGAGTCTTTTAGAATTGAGGGTGAACAAGTTAGAGGTTTGTTTGATATCTGGATTGGAGTTGATTTCATTGGTAGAGAAGCTTTCAAAGAGGTCAAAGTAGGTAATTTAGGAGGTCATGGGTATTGCTTCTTAGAAATGAAGGAATTTGGTGATGAGCGGTTTGAATCATCATCTTTATCAAACATATCGTCATGTCTTGAAGAAGATTTTAAAGTTTGCTTGTTTTGATGAGCAAGCATAGCTTCATATTCTGAAAGTTCGTAATTGCTATTTTCATTGCTCTTTTCATCATCTTCATCAGGGAGAGGCTGTTTATGGATGGAACAATCTACAGTAGGTGAGTTTCTGGTACAAAATATCAAAAGAAAGTAAAAAGTACAATATGTAAGCAATAAAAGAGATATATGATAGAATTTTAAAGATAAAAGAAGAACAATAAAAAAATGAAACAAGAATATACTCATTACTAAAGCCTTTGCTTTTTTTTGAGATTTATTATTTGATACATCAGAAAAATCATTAGCAGAAGCCGCTTTAATATGTAAAACAAAAGAGGAGCCTTGGGATAACTTCTTTTTCTTGGAGCGGATAAAAGGTGTTTCAAAATTTTCCTTAGAAGTTGAAGCATGAGTTGAAGCTGATGGTTCATCTGTCTCATCATCATCCCTAATGACAATGACTTCATCAGGAGGAATCATAACCTCCTAGTAAGCTACAAATATATATGAAGAATAAAAAATATTAATAATCTTATCTACTAATTTAAAAGGAGACAAAAAAAGTGAAGAACATATATTTTTGAAGGCTTTTCACATATTGAAGTAAGTTGTTACAAGGTTTAGATAGATATGAAGGAGAAGGATTATTGTTAAGGATCTTGACAAGTTCTTCCATTTTATCTCTAGCCAATTCAAGTAAATTGTGATACTGAACTCTCTTTATTTCCTGCCTCTCATTTCCAAGTACAGGAGGTTTAGGTGCCATGCTATGTGGCAGACATGGTGCAAGCTCAAAAGCTTCAAAGCAAGTATCAATCAGAGAGTGTGATGGAAGACATTTGGGCGCTGGAAGATCAATTTTTTGAAAAAAAAAGATATAGAACATAAGTTAAATATATAAATTAAGAGAGAGAAACATGATACACATACAAAGTGGAGGTGTATGATTTTGAATACTAGACATATTGATTAATGAATATTAAAAAAAGTATTTGATATCAAAAAATTATGATGTAATATGATGAAAAATTATAAGAAACTCTATTCTAGAAAATTGAAGTGGATAATTTAATAGGATAAAAAATTGAATAAGATTAAAATTAAACTGAGGATGAAAGAAACAGAAAACATAAAGAGGGGGATTATATATTATTTGAGCTTTTTTTAAAATGTATTATTCATAGTGGTGTAAACTGAGTAATATTCTAAATCACAATATATTTATATTGAAGCAAAATTTAATGTAGCTAACAGAAAATACTAGGAATTCTTTGGGGACTTTTAGTGTTAAAAACAAATAATAACAAATGTATATCCCATATGCAAATTGCCACTGGTAAATACAAAATTTTTTAAATTAGAATTTACTCCTAAACAATGGAGATACACTTAATAGGGGGTGTCAGTTCTGGAAAATCTGCACTTAACTTAAGTGCGGATTTCAAACCAAATCAGCACTTACAAATCAGCACTTAAATTTTGAAAAAAAGTCACTTATTTCAAAAATGGGTGTCAGTTATGACCTCAAATCAGCACTTTTTTCCTGTTTTTTTTCACAACCACATGTTGGCCACAAAAAATTTCTTCCTTTCTTACCCCATCCCTGTCACATGTGACACACTGACCTTCCTTGCTACCTACCCATCAATCCTCGGCACACACCCCTTCCTGACATTTTCAACATTTTGACCAGGCATGTTTACATTCTTTATTACTTATTTCTTCTACTTCTTAATCTTTTTTCTTGTTATGTGCCAGTTTCATAATGCCTCCCAGAAATTCTAAATCTCAAAAGGTAATTCAAAAATCTGCTTTGACACAAAAGTCTCCTTGTAAAGCAAGCTCTACACCTGAAAAATCAAAGTCAGGTTCAGGTCAGCTTAAAAAGGATGATTATCTCATCATAATCAACTTCCTTAAAATAAAATAAAATTTTGAAGCAAGTTTTGGATGTGAAAAGTCCACTCGTATTGGATGTCCACCTTCTTCAAAGGTTAATGGCTACTTATTGATGGCCAATGAAGTAAGGAAGAAAACAAGGGGGAGAATCAATATCAATCCTAAACAAATGAAGGAGAGATTTAAGAGTTACCAATCAAAATATAAAAAAGCTCATCATGCTGAAAATGAAACTGGCTTTGGTATTGACAATGATGATTTGGAGATTGGAATTACTACTGTTTCCGAAAAGCTCAATGTCATGTGTCCTTTCTATGAGGAAATGGATAATCTTTTTGGATCCCGAGTTGATGTAAACCCTTGGTTTCTACGTGATACTACTAAGCATATACCCTCTGGATCTCAACCATCAATTAAGCCTCCTGAAATACCTGTACATCAACAGGATAAATCCCCTCCACCTTCTAATCATAGTTCAGCTGAAGATGATCCTGACTATCAAGCAGAACAATTATATCGCAGCAGATCTGAATCCTCAGAGGCCCAAAATTTAAATGTATGTTTACTTTTTGTTTTTTCTTCAATTCTTCTCTGAATTTCTCTTTCTTTCTAGTCTCCTCCTACTCAAACTCAATCTCCATTAAATAATCTCGATTCTGTAAATGTGAATCCCACTTTAGAAGCTGCTTTAGATGAACTTCCTGAAGCCTCTTGCTCAAGCTCCAAACTAAAGCGTGGAGACTCAACTTCAATGAACTTGAACCATCTATTAAAACGTGGTACTACTTCAACAAGCTCATTTGGCTTCCTTGAGGATTATTTTGAAAAAAAAATTGGCAATACCCTCCCCTGCATTTTATTGAAGTAAAGGGTGAAAGTCATCAAAATTTAATATAATTACATAAATTAATTAATATATAAATAAGATGTCAAATTTACTAATTTTAAAGTAATGACAATTCCTCATGCAAAAATGCAGATCAAGTCTAGAAACTAGCTTTGGGACTTTCCACAGGTATAGGCTAGAGGAACCTCATGAAACAAATTAATGTTATCATGATTACCTTTTATACAACACATGGTTGTTGGCCAATTACTTTAAATTCATAAATTGAAATATCATATTTATTTATTAAAAATTTATGGAAGAATATTAAATATTTGGTGACTCTACAAATCCCCATACTTTTTAGATCTACCTAAAGAATTTTTAAATCTTTTACCTTTTTCTTCTTTTTTTAACTTTTTTATTCATTGGATTAACTTTTGACTGATCTGGAAAGAGCAACCGAAATGTGTGAAGTCTTGACAAGATTCCAGAGCCCCATAATGGCCTGTCGCTAACGTCCTAGAAAGAGGACTATAAGGAGTTGAAGTGGTATAGAGTGACATTGGTCTAACATTGGTTTGAACAACCAGAGGTGGCTCAGACAATAGTCTAGCTCTGGATGAATCTCTCTATATATATATATATAAGAATCATTTAGTATGTGTGAATGAATGAGGAGATTAAAAGAAAACCTTACCTGATGCCATGACTTTGGGATAATAATTTGATGGAGAGCAGCTTTCAGAATCAGGATGATAGTTCAAAGTTGAAATGATTGGCTTGAGGGGTCTTTGAGATGAAACAAGTGGTTTAGTACCAAGCATGGAAGTATAATGTGGAGGAGGACTCCTTGAGTGAGGTGAAGGGGGAGCACTTTTAATGGGGCTGTTTTTGGGGGATAAGTTTGAAGGACTGGTGGAAGCATGAGGAGGAGCCAATTTTGAAGCCAGCTTATCCGGGGAAGATGAAGGCCAAGAATATCAATTTGGTGGAGCAAAATGTGCTTTAGTAGGAGGAGTCACAGGAACTGGCAAAGAAGAGATAGTTCGAGTAGATAGTGTGGTGTCGGAAGGGTTGATGAGGGGACTAACCAACTGATTGGTTGAGGTAGGAAGCGTTAAGGAGGACGTTGAAAAAAGTCCAAGGGAAGGGAATGAAGGAATTTCTCGCGAGGTTGAGTAAGAAGGCCGGTGATTAATTGATGGTATAAGTTTTTTTTTTTTTTTGAAAAAAAAAGACAAGTGGCTGAAGATTCCAAGACTTTTGGCTTGCACCATACTGTGAGGAAGTGGGTTGGTTACACAATCCAAGTAGTCACGTAAGGGGACCCTTGAACAAGATTTAAGGTTTTGAGTCGAGGAAATATTCCATTGTTAATAATATCCTTGATATCAGATATATATATACGTTTCTGTTCTGTGCAGCCCAGTTCTAAATATGTGATCTTTTTGCACTTTGAAAGTAGTCGAACAAATTGAATAGGGAACTTGACGCTGTGGTAGCCTAAAGTTTAGTATGAAACCTAAGTAAGTAAATGGAGTTATTATGGCGTGCAAGATTTGCATTATTATTTTTTTATAAAAGGGTTTTATTTAATTTATTTGAGTTTTAAATATGAAGAAATTGGTCAAGAGCAAATGCCTATGCAAAAACAATTTATTTTACGGAGAAAACTTATTTTTACGGTCTGAAAAGTTTATAAGTATTAAGTCAAGTCACTCAAGAACCTTGGGAAATTTTTCCAGAATTTTTACTATTTTTCTTATATTTTTAAAAGAATTTTAAAGATTTATAGAAATATTTACGTTTTTAGAAATTACTTAACTTTGATGAATTTTCACGGGGTAATTAGAGCTGCGCAGACTACGAAAATTAGTTTTGAATGTAAAAGGGAAGTGGCTCTATTATGTGTAATTTTTCTAGATTTTTATTATAGTTTTAAAGGTTCTAAT
Source organism: Hemileia vastatrix (assembly GCA_030280995.1). Lineage (NCBI taxonomy): Eukaryota > Fungi > Basidiomycota > Pucciniomycetes > Pucciniales > Zaghouaniaceae > Hemileia > Hemileia vastatrix. Next base: position 11,857,621 of record JASXTE010000017.1, read on the forward strand.
TGAGTCCGGAAGTCCGGACGGACTCCGTTTGGACTCCGTACGGACTCCGTACGGGCTCCGGATTGACTCTGGGAGAGCTCTGGAGGGGAAAACTTAGGCACGTGACTAGGAATACTTAAGCGCCTCTCAAACTCAAAATTGAGAGGGGGGATACATCATACAGCTTAATCATTAACAACCACGGTCTTATTTTTTTACTACTCAACAAATTAAATAAATTTGTAATACCCTTATAACTTTAATTTTATATATAACATTTTAGAAATACTACTGAACAATTTAAATCACACTTCATACAGGGTATCTATAGAAAGGTCTTCATCGCTCAATCTTTTCAGATCTTTCACTGGTACACCTTAATTGTTGTTATCAGTATTTCTTTTCTCAACAGTCACTTTTATTTAAATCTCAATAAGCGTTAAATATTTTAGAGTTTCATTATTTTTAATAAACAGATCCAAGTAGACTGGTTAGCTTATTGATTTAGAATTCCCATTTTGGTTTTTTTTATTGGAAGGACGGGGTTTTCAGCTAAATCCACACATCTCCTCAGGATTATGCTTACAGCAAGGCAACTGTAAGAGTTTACCTTACCATAATGCTTGCTGTAAAATTCTCAAGATGAGGCAGCCCATAATAAGATTGATCCCCTCCTGAGCAACCCATGGAAACTAACTCGTCCAAGTTTTCTGAGTACATTGACTTGAACTTTAAAGAATTTAAATAAGACGTCCATTTCTCTACAAGTTTGTGAAGGGCTCGCTCTGAAAATCGATTACAATTAATAAACAAAATCAGTGCAAGGTGATTATGCCAAGCAAGGTTACTCCATGATAGATCAACACAAGATGCGTTTATTAAACATATAATTGTAAGGATCTTGAGGTTAGATAAATGTAGAGAAAGAGGAGAAGTGTAAGTATCTACATTCTGACTATTTGCAGGAAGTTCACTGTAGGCAGAAAATATATTATTGCAACAAAAAGATTTAAGAAGTGGCATGTTTTTGATCATGTCCACAACGAATTGTTCTGTGAAAGGTTGAAAATGTGATCCAGTAGTGAGAGAAAGATCCACAAGACTAGTGAGTGTCTGAATTAATTTATGTTCTGGGTCTAGACTTAAAGGTCGTGACCATGCCAAGTAGTTGGAAAATAAACCCCCAAAGTCAATGTTGAGATCATGGAGGTTCACACATGATTTCAGAATTTCGTGAAATAATTTACAGCACTCCTTCCAATCAAGATCACCCTTATTGATACAAAAATTAGTGTAGGCTTCCTCCTTGTGGGAATAAATTGAATCATGATAATCATCGTCACTATAATGAGAATGATAGCGAATTTCATCATCCAACTCATGATGTTCAGCATACCATTCTTCAATTTCAGATTTACTTCTCAGGGTGTATGTGACAGCCCACAGCAATTTACAAACATATTGACCTTGACGAGGCAAAATTTTGTTGACAAACGCTTTCGTCGCTGGGGAGAATGCGTGTCCCATCAGATTCAATGGCTGTTTGAAGAACATGCAAAAAGAGTAAAATGAAACTTTAGTTCAAGAAAAATAAAATTATATGTGCATTGAAGGACAAAAAAACAACCTACTTGCCACAAGGTAGACTGGCACAATGGATAAAAATTGCAATTAACAAGGGATAATGTCTTCAAGTCATGACTGAATAATGAAGGAAAAGTTTTTGAGGTATTACCTGATTTCTTCTTTATTCTTACTCCCAGTTCCTCATTGCTGTATATAGGTTCCAGCTTTAACTCCGCGGGAAACTGGATGGGATGATAATTTTTCAGACATTATTGGAGGTGAGTGATCCGACATGTGATTTGAAGCACGACTAGTCATGGTATCAATGCCGTTGACAACCTGTAAAGTACCTTGCATTAACTTGTCTCTTATGATTCTTTTGGCGGGTGATAATTCTTCAGGAAGTTTGGGGTGGACTGGATCATCATCAACGGTCTTTGATTTAGAAGAAATGGTGGGCATGGAAGGTAAATGTTCAGGGGGAGATTGGAGTTCCAACTTGGTTGATCGGGCATATCTGGGTATTCATTCAATAACGATGAACAATGAGAATGAATCTACCTAAAGTGATTGAAATCATAAAAGGAACAAAGAAACAGACTAAAAAGTTGTACCTCCAATAGGAGAAAGGTTTGAGACAGGTGGTATCTTAGTAGCACAATCAAGAGGTGATTGACTGTAGGCTTGATGACCGTAAGAAGTATCGGATCCTGAAGAGAGTGAGAGAGAAAAAAACAAACATGATCCATCACAGCCTGATACCATTAGTAAACAGACTTACTCGGGTAAAAAGACTTAGTGAAGGGAGCTTTGAAGAAGGAACCCAATTTGGAGACAAAAGATTTATGGGAAAGAGGACTTGGAGATGGTGAGCGACTATTTACTTGAATGGAATTGAGGCTGGAAATGGGAGAAACAGAGGATTGACAGACACCCTGTGTTGAAGGTGAAGGGGAATCAGGAGAGTGAGTAGGAGCTTGGTGGTAGAGATTAGGGGGAGGTAGACAGTTGGAATAATGATAATGATTGGGGGAAGGATTGGGAGAAAGGAAGGCATAACTCTTATATGATATGATATGAAGATGTAAATGATGTACAATGTTTTGAGTTATGAAGTGTTATGCTGCGGAGTGCTGCATATGAATGGGATAATGCTGACAAATCAGTGAAATGGGACTTGATGGTGAAATCAGCACTTTTTGTTAAGAAAGTGCGGATTTGAGTGAAATAAGTGACTTTTTTCACTTTTGAAATCCACCAGTATTGGGGCTAGTGTGTTTTGGAAATCCGCACTTAGATAAGTGCAGATTTGGTCAAATTTAAGTGCGGATTTTCCATAACTGACACCCCCTAAGTAGTATATTATATGAAAAAAAGGATAATGATTTATAACTATTTGTTAAATTTACTTCCAGATGACAATGAGAGATTTATGAATATACTGATATGCCTCACCAAACAAAAAATTAATTTTAAATATAAAATTGGTAGCATTAGAATTTAAGATGAGAATTTGTTTTTTAAGTGAAAGGAGTAGTGTCTGGCTAGAGTGTGGGACCAGTGACCAAACCATTGATAAAATTGGATACAACTAAGGGAAAAAAAATTGAATAGTTTTATTTTACAATATATCTTAGTCTGCACAAAATATTGAATTGTTGTCCCTAACTATACCAATATTGTTGCTTTTCAAAAGTTATAGGACTACTAAGTTGATAAAATATTATTATGAATCACCCAATGAAATACCTTAATCAACAATCAAAATTATTTAAACATTAATATTCAATTTGAGTTTTGTATTAGCTAATTTTTCACCACTTACCACAGTTTTAATTAATATAATAAAACTTGAAAAAAATCGTTGAACTAACCTAGAAATGGGTGCAAGAAAATGATGAAACATATGACTTGAAACTTAACTCACACACTATTGATAGAATTCATGGATCCTGATTAATTTCTATCAAAATTAATTTTGAGACTTGCATATTGAATTTTAGCTATGACCAAGTACTGTAAGTGCCATGCTTTGTATTCAATATATTGGTGTTTAAATTAATTTTGATAGGAATTAAAAAGTATCATATGGCACCATGCATGGGACCCTGACAGAAACCACAAAATTTATGAGGCAATGAACCTCATAATTTCAATGAAAATTAATGTATACCCCTGCATATTGAATACAAGCCATGTCACATAGACTACACAAACATAGATAAAACTCAACATAAATGCCTTAAAATTAATTTTTAACAAAGTTAATCAAGGCATTAAAACATAATTTTTTATATGTTGTACTTGATCAAACCAGTTAATCCAACTTCTTAGCATACCTATACTTATTGGAATTTTATGCATAGTCCATGTCGATATTAATTTCTATTGAAATTAATGTTGACTAATACATAATGAATACATGCTATGCCACTTACACTTGCCAGGCATAGCTACCATTAAATATGCCAGTATCAAAAATTAATGAGCATGATAATCATGAATTTCTGGAGTCAACAGCTTATTTTTATGCATGGTGCCTTTCTAACATTAATTTCAATCGAAATTACTTTTGATACTGGCATATTTCATGTAGCTATGCCTGGAAAGTGTAAGTGGCATAGTGGGTATTCATTATGTATTGGCCAACATTAATTTCAATAGAATTTAATATTGACATTTGCATATTTAACCCAAGCCAGCAAATAACCAAATAATTCTTCATAAAACTGCTCATTAATTTTAATCAAAATTAAGGCTGACCATATACATATTGAATGGTAGTTATATCTGATCTGAGTAAGTGGAGATAGCTTATATTCAATATGAATCGTTCAACATTAATTTTTATCAAAATTAAAGAGAATTTTGATCATGAACCTTTTCAGTTAGCTAGTTTTTTCAATGAATAATGGCATGTCAACATTAATTTTGATCAAAATTAATGTTGAAATGATATAATGCTTTTTTGCATGACATTTAAAGGACAGAAAGTATTCTTAAGTATTGAAATTTACTATACATGTTGAGGGTAAATATAATACTTACATATCCATATTACTTTCTATAAAAATTAATGTTGACCAATACATAATAAATAGTAAATATGCCTGGCTAGTGTAAGTGGCATAGCTTTTATTCAATCTCCTTTTGGCAACATTAATTTTGATCAAAATTAAGGTTCATGATTATCATCAATTTATGCAGTCAGTTGCTTACTGTTATGCATGTTAACATGTCAACATTAATTTTAATTAAAATTGAATTTGACATGCCACCATGAATTTTTGTGTAAGATGAAAAGTAGGGCCCTCTATTCTTAACTAAACATGTTACAATGCATATTGAGCATGTATATATCATTTACACATTGATATTAATTTCAATCAAAATTAATGTTGACCAATACACATTGAACACAAGCTTTACAGCTTACACACACCAGATATAACTACCATTCAATATGTATATGGTCAACCCTAATTTCAATCAAAGTTAATGAGAAGTTTTATGAAGAATTTTTTGGGCCATTTGCTGGTTTGGATTTAAGATGAAAATTTTAATATTAAATTCAATAAAAATTAATTTTTACCAATACATAATGAATACACACTATTCAACTTACACTTTCAAGGAATAGCCACCATTAAATATGCCAGTATCAAAATTAATTTCGATCGAAATTAATGTTGGAAAGGCACCCTGCATAAAAATATGCAGTTGACTCCAGAAATTCATGATTAACATGCTCATTGATTTTGATCAAAATTAATTTTGATACTGGCATATTTAATGGTAGCTATTCCTGGAAATTTTAAGTGACATAGCGTGTATTAACTATGTATTGGTCAACATTAAATTCAATTGAAATCAATATGGATACATAAATGTGACATAAAGAGGTATGGACCATCAATTTGTTGAAAATACATTTTTATATCTCATACATGATATGTTTTTCTTAAATAAAATGTTACTCTCTCTCAATTTCACCTTATAACATTAACCAAGTTGCTTTGAAAAAAAACAGAATACATAAAATTCAATATAAGATAGCTATATTACACAAAAGATCACCGTTATACCTATGTTATAATGATGTTGATGCTGTATTAATTGATTCCCAAATCTTTACAAAATCAATATCAGCTCCAACCCCAAGTGACTCACATTCATTCACAGATAATCCTTCCAAAAATGTTGCTGAATAGCAATTCTTGGGGAGGTATTTGGGAACATTGAATATACCATCTTGTTCAACTTTCTTTTCTGATAACCGTGAATATGTTTTTAATGCCAATTTTCTTTGAGATGGTGTATGGGCTAAGTCCTGCATTATCTTATCCATTTTTTTAAAAAAATCATTGAGTTCAGGATTTTTCCATCCAGGATTAGCTTGGATGGGTGAAGTTTGGGCTGGTGGTGGGGCTTCCTCAATATCAGAGATGCACCTAGTATTATGAAAAATCACAACAAAACCTGGCACATCACTGCAGAGATCTCTTGATAACTTATAGTGTGCACTAGCAATATGAATTCCAACTAAATCAGCTTCATAATAACAAAAAGCAAAGTAAAATAAAAAACTTACCTTGGTCTGATAACGTTTTACTTGTGCCCATGCCCTCTTTTCCATCTTTTCTCTTTCCACCTTTTCCTCTTCTTGCCCAAACAACCTTATCATCTCCTTCCCCTTATTAACTATTCATTTCTCAATAACACATTGAGTGAATTGAAGCTTTGACTGATCAAATGTATTCAACGTGGTGAGCCACCTGGTACAGTGGTCGCATACAATTCTTTACATGACTTGATTCCATGTTGATTCCAAAAAATCACGGCAAGTCCAATCAAAGGCAAATTTCGGAAAACCATTTTCTTGAAATCAGGCTCTAAGTATCTTTTGACAGAAAGTGGGATCCGTGCTCCTCCTTTTAGTCCTCAAGGCTCAGGTTCTGGAAAAAATTTGGGTAGTCAAGTTTTGGATTGCAAGAAGGCTATAGAATCAATTATCAGAAATTTTCGATCAGCTGAAGAATCGGAACGGTTAGAAGATTGGACTTGGGTTAGGACAGTTTGAATTGGTTCCAAGATTTCTAATTTTAAATCTCCAAAGGTGTTGGGCTCACAGGATATTTTGCTATTTGTGTTGGTCCCCCAAGACAATACTTCAGAAAGTTGGTAAATATTTCTATTTAGACTGTCCGAGCTGCTGGGATCATCATTCCTTCTAACTAAGCCTCTTACAGCCCTTAACCCCCATTCTCGTTCATGAGACTCAGCTGAATTGAGTCTGTGGTAATCACTGATACCCATAATGATTGAGGAATTAACTAACAATTCAAATAAGTTAATTAAATCGGTTATTTTTAAATAAAAGAATACACTAAAAATTTGACTTACCAGCTCCACTTGTGCTTTCTTCTTGGTTTGGCTGAGCAGATCATGATTGGTCTCCAAAAAATTCCCTCAATACTTCACTAGCCCAATCTCTTACAAGCTGATCCACTTGCTGATCAGCACTTTCAGGAGAAGAAGGATGATTGGGATTAAAATTTCTTGGTTCTGCATTAGACTCTTGGCCTGGATTGGGATTAGGTGGTGAGTTAGGATTAGGCTATACAGATTGAGATGCATCTGGAGGTGGATCAGCAGCGGGTGGTGGTGGAGTATCTCCAGTATTAGTATGTTGAGGTGGAAAAAAATTGGAATTGGTTGGGTCAACAGACATCCCTTCAAAATTATCATCCATAATGAACTGTAATTAAATAAAATAAAATAAAAATAATCATTTGTTAAAATTTATACCTATAAAATTTAAAATAAAAAAAGATACTATGTTTATAGTCTTGTTAATGTGTATGTTCTCTTAAGGAAAAATAAAGTGAATAATATATAGCTATCAGCTAAATTGGGAAGGTCAAACTATTTATAGTAGATGAATGAGCAAGAAGATCATTCATTAAGTAAAAATTTTATCATATTTCTCATTATCATGATTTCCTTTCTTTCTTTCTTACATTTAAGATAAAAATGACTCATTGAAAGAATGGGTTCTCTCGCAATAAAAGCAACCAATGTAATTTTTCACTGTTTTAAGATAAGGTAAGTTGGATGCATTGCATTTTTAATTGAGCATTGAAATATTTCTTTTACCATTTACAAACATCACCAATCCTACAAATATCCCCAATCCCAAATTACCACAAAGATGTTAGTCAACAGAAAATAAATTAGATTAATTTTTTCACTCACTACTTTCTGCAGTCCAATGGAAGTGAAAACCTTGTCTTTGATTCAAAACATTCCTTTTTTGTGCTTGAAAGTAGCTGCATTTCCAATTATTGCATCTTTCTTAATCACAATTTGAGTTGCTTTGGCTACTCTCACTAACCAACAATGCACTTGTGGGAAAATCTCATAGGGATCCTTTGATGTTTCTTCTGGACAGAGCTCCTTGAAAGGACTTACTATTAAATAGATTTGATCATTCTCTTCCTTTGACCTGAAAAAATCATCAATTTGCCCAAACTGGCTAACTTTTCCATAGTAGAATTTAATTGTTGAATTAGCAATGTGTCAATGGTAACTAGTAAACCTCTTTCCATGTATCAATATGCTTGCTACGTTTTCAACTACCCAATCCCCACTTTTCTATGATGGTGTCAAATCCTTTCTTGAAGTTTCTTTTCCCATTTGTGCCCTTACCCATTTAGTAAATAATGCCATACTTAGATGGATCCATTTTTTTTATTGAGATTAATTTGGATTTTTTTAGTCTCACATTGATCATTATCTTCAGCTTCACCAAGATCTAATACCCTAGACTTCTGATACCAATGTTTGAGAATTGTTAGCGGTATCTCTCCTGTGGTCAATATTAATAAATTAGCACAGCTGAGTTTTTAAATCATTGCTTAAAAACATTACATACGTGGATAGTTATTGTTTGGAATTTCAGATAATATATGATTCATCTGCTCTCCAGATGAAGTAGCTGTACCTGATGGTGGACCAAGATGCTTTATCATTTCAGGATAATGTTGAGTGATATGAAAATTTGTCTTTGTGTTAATATTATTCAAACCCTCTTCCAGGCACTCACAATACTCTAACAGAAATTGATCTAGATCTTTAAGCTTATCAATCTGTATATTTTTTGATGTCAAAAAATTGGTGATTGATCATAATGTCACAAATGACTTGTAAAGATATTATTCTCTTGGCTTTTCAGCCGATAAAGCTGAAGATTCAGATTTTTTAAATTTTTTAAACCAAAGGGGTTTAAGTGACAAAGGGAAGTAGAGAGTATACAGCATGTGCCATTCTGCTGCCTTGAGGGATCCTACCTTTTTAGATCTTACTGATTTTGGAACTTGTGTTAGCCATGTAGGTCTTCTTACTTGATCAATCATCTTCCATACAACCTGTAACTCTGCTTCTGTGATTTGTGGATTACTACTACCTTCATTTTCTTTCTTCTTAACTTTCCTTTTATTTTCATCATCTCTAGCTGTCTCATTTGATGAGTGAGATCCTTCACTCTGTGATATGCTAATGCTCTGTTGCCTTAGGTTATACAATGAATTCCTTCTGCCACTGCTGTGAGACTGTAATGAGGCCCAATTTCTATATGGAGGAATAAATTTGGAGCTGGATGACCTACTCTGGCTTCTTTATTGATTTTTTCCCAATCCTTCACTATCTAGTCTATGATGACTTGATGACTGTCTTGAACTCGTAAGTCTTTTCCGCTTGTGCTGTCTCATTTGTCCTGTATCATCATCATTATTATTTGTGGTGCTTAAGCTACTTCTACCTTTTCTAGAATGTTTGTTCAGTGAAGTATCAGAAAAGAAATTGTCATCTTCTTCTCTTACATGCCAAGTTTTATCCTTTTCCAGCTTTCCTTCTAGATCTTTTGCTGCATTTTGGATTTGAAAATAGCTTAGACTGTGATCTTTTAGGTTGCCAAGCATATGTGAACGCATAACATAAATTGAGCAATATTCAGTTGGACACCAATATTCAAGGGTATTCAGCTCACTCCATTGTACCCCATGATTCTGAACAGTTGATACACGCTCCCAATGTGACTTAGAATTTTTCCACTTTGTTGCCCAGCACATATGATCCTCATGATTTTGTAATGAAAAATTTCCCACATTCTTTTCACTAATTTCATCTTTAGAGATATTACAGAAAGATCAGAACATTCTCACAGAGTGACTTGAAAAGCCAGCCAATTTTTGTATTGCAGGAATGTCACTTATCAAAGAGAACAATGCAACTCTTAATTTCTGGCCTCATGGATAAAGATGCATCTTTTCAATCAATATACCATCCCATTGAGTTTTGTAGATCATTAACCAGCGGTTTTAGAAGGTGATTAAGCTGTTCACTTGAGTGTTCTGTTGGTCCAGGTATAATATCATACAAAAAAAGATTTTCCATTTTGTATCTATCTTCTTGAGGTAGGTTCATACACACCATCATAATATTGCCTACAGACTTCTGATGACCTCCAATCCTATTACCACCAGGCCTAAACCAGTCAACATATAAATTAAAAATTAAGTTTCTTGAAGTTATTGTATATTCATCATCATTTCCACCCAGAGCTGGAGCTGTAATGGGAAAGTTTTTCCAAATTGAAGCATCACAAACATCCTTCATCAAATCACACCCTACATTGTCTGCCACAGGGGTTTTCTTCTCAATCAGAAGCTCAAATTTGAGCAGTTTGATCTTTTCCTTTAGCCAGTCAATAAAAGAATGGTGATGAAATTTTTTAAGAGATTAGTATTTTACATGTTCTTGATGTTCCTCCATCAAATACAGCCTTCTATCACATTTAACTTCAATTTTTACTGCTCCAAACATTTTTAAATAGCGCTTTGATGATGAAAAAAACAGTTGATTGCAACATAGTATAGATAGTTGAGATTCAGAGTTATACTCATGAAGAGCAAAGCATTTAGGAGAGCATGTTTTAGTGAAAAATGATTGGTTGAGATTTAATCAACTAAAAACTGTATCTATCAAGCGTGGAATCAGGTGGACAATGCTATCAGAATCCAGTCTTCCACTATCACACAGAAGTTTAAGCTTCTTAATTTCTTCATCCAAAAATTGAGTATAACCTTTTTTTCTCAAATGATGACTCAGAGAAAGATTTGCTGCTTGCCACATATTTATTTGGCTATACAATTCCCCAAGATTTGATTTTCTAGAGACTGTTGAAGATACTTCTTTCCCCAATAGCAACTGCCACTATTTAATAAATCATCAAAACATCATAAAGACTTTTATTCACACTTTGAACTATAGATATACAGCTTACTGTTTCTATGGAGCTGGAACTTCCAATTTTAAGTGGATTGTTGGAAGAAATAACCATCTGGGACTTCCTATTTATTTCCTCTTGATTTTTTGCATAAGAATTAGATCTTTTTGAAAGCCATACCAACTTAAAAGGACTCAGAAGAAGTTTGATACTTTCTATTGACACATCCAAGCTCTTTACATTGACATACATGGAAAAATGGAGGCATTGTAATTGTGATAAATGTAGGAATAAGTTATCTTTTGTAAGTTACCATTTGAAGGTATTCCTTTTTTTTGCAAGGCACTAGCTAATATAAGCTACATTTTTTATCAAAAGAATATGATGGAATATGTGTTGAAATTATTTAATTTTAAATGTTTACTTTTTAATCAGATAGATTATATATTAATTAAAAGCTATGCAGTCTACTTTATTTGTATTCTGTATACTCTCTGCATTTGTACAACAATGCATGCATTTTTATCAGAATTTTTTCTATCATAGAAAAAATTCTATTGTAAACACAAGCATCTTGGTCATTTTTCTATCAAATGCCTTCTGAGTTATGTCTAACTACCATATAATTATTCAATTTTAGTAAAAATTCTTAGTTATGGACTATAAGAAAAGTAATTCATATTTTTAACATAATTATTTAAAAAATTACCCCAAAAATCAAAGTTAAACCCAAAAATAAGGTTAATATTTTGTAGAAAAAAATCACAAACATATTTCTTTCACTTTGAAAAATGGTCTGTACTAGGTAGAATTTTCCATAAAGAAATAATCAAAAATACTCAAATAATAGATGCTACATAAATTTTTAACCCTAAAGCATTACAAAAAAGCTGAAAATTTGTATAAATTTTTATACATAAATGTGATGAAGTGACACTCTAGTCTATTTATTCAGGTTGAACAAAAATTACTCAATGGAATAATTATTACTATCATATTGGACCAAAAATAATTTTTTGGTAATTAAAAAATGAACATAGCCTCACATTTATCAAATTATTTTTGTGGAAACATTTTTTGAAAAGAAAAAAAATTCTTTTCACAAATGAGTCCGCTTTTATCACATAATCAATCTCTTCCTTTTGTACCATTCCTTCTGAGTTCTAATTGCATATAAAAATATAATTTATGCATATTATAATGCCATAAAGTTGAAATATTTCTTATTCTTAATTTTTGTGATATTTCTCCTTAAATCAACTTTGATTTTAAAGTTTTGGAGCTCCACAATTTATCCTTCCTCTTTGTTTAATTTTATTCAAAACTTTCTTAATCTAATTTTTTATGAACCCTAGTAGCTCTTACTTTCCTCATGGAAGCCTGCCCAAAAACACACAAACACTTAATATAATTTTTAATGAGACTTTGCCTCCATTCAATTCTCACTTTTGTAGATCTATACACAATTTTTGTCGTTCACTTTTGCATATGTCACCAGAATCAAATGGATGGAAAAAAACCTACTTAAGAGAAATTAGACAGATTTTCATCATTCAAAATGAATTCTTGCAACATCACCTTTGAACTACCTCTTCCAGAATCAAATTCAGCTGTTTCAGAAAAGTTTCCACCAATTTTCCGTGAATCTTTTATTGAAAACCTTTGCATGTGCGGTTTCCCAGGGTGAACTTTTGCTTGGAACCTAGATTGGTTTGACAAATGGAACCAGGTCTTTGAAAATATTCTCATTAAACACTGGGACAATGCCTTAAAAACCAATAATTTGATTGCATATCCAATTGACTCAACTCAAATTAGCTTCTCAAATCAAATGAGAGTTCTTCACCATTGGATTTTAGGTCATTCTGATAAATTAAGACTAGGGAAGGATTCTGATAGCTCTCAAGAAATAATGAAAGTGAGAAAGCATAAATATAGAATAAAAAAAAAGTATGAAAATCCCCTTTTTTTCAACCATTTTTATTTATGACCTTTATTTCAAATAACATAGATTCCTAGAATTCAGTTAACCAAACTAAACTTCTTAAAAAAATTCCACACTGTGAAACTTATCACAACCTTTTCACAAACATCAAGTGTTTTTCAGACACCGAAATTGATAATGATGAATTATTAAGACGTATCTTAATGAAATGGAAGTCTGAAGATTTTTATAAAGTTGCACACACCAGGTCAAAAGTTAGACGACTTGCTGTCAAGTGGTTGTTTAGTACCTGTGGTCTAACCTGAGTCAAACCTGTGTTGGAACTTTGGTGGGACAATTTTTCATCATGACACATAGCTCATAGCTCAATCATTAGGACCAATTTTAATTCTTCATATAGTGCTTCTTGCATAATTTCCAACAGGCAATAGATCATACTTTGGTGTCTAAAATACATATTTTGAATTCATAATGGATATTACAAAGGTGACTAATATGCACCAGCTATATTACATAATGACATTATACAGACAGTATCTGATAAAACACCACCAAAGCCACTTGGATTGAGAGTTCTTGAATCATGTCCAATAATATCTTTATGAGTAATAATATCATTTTTAGACCATCAATTGTAGCACCAAAATGTTTTGAATCCTGCTTTTGAGAAAGGAGTTTCTATTTTTTTTTCAACAGCATCATACAATTCAACTAGAATAAAGATTTGATCTGGTAAAATTCAGTGACTTCCACATTCTCAAAAAAAAAACTCCAATCTTGTTGCCTCTTGATATTCCCATAACCTTGTTGTTTTGAGTATAATGAGAAGTATTTACCACCAATGTTTTAGTATTGGAGATCAGTAATTTTAGATTGTAGAAATTTTAAAGCACCAATGAATTTATCTTTTTAAAAAAATATTAAAAAAGACATTTTTCTATAAATCTTGTTTAAATATTCTGGCCATAAATCATATTCTTCACAGAGCAATATAACAGTTTATTTTGAAGTCTTTCCTTTTTCTATATTGAAAAAATCTTTAATTTAAATTTTAAATCAATTTTAATTCATCTCAAGAAGAGATTAAAGATTTACTATCATGATGAACATCTCTATTAACATTTTGTCCATTTCAAATAAAAACAAAAAAATAATGTAAAAAATTATGGGGTAATAAAAAGAATTATGAAAAAACGAGTTTATTAATATTGTGTGGGATAGATCTTAAAATTTGATTCATACTCTCATGATCACAAGCTTCCTCTGATGATGCTGGGCCAAATATTTGCAGAACTTCAGGAAAATTTTGGGCTAAGCGGACATTAGGCTTTATGTGAATTTGTGGCCAAAATTTTCCATGAAATTTTTATACTCCTTCAGCTAATCATGAAGAGATATAATTTCATCTTCATTGATTTAAAAGTAAGTTAAAAGATTTTTCATTGATAAAAAAATGTAAATACACTTAATTAAATTTTTCTCTTTACTTTCAGAATTTTCTATATTCACAACTAGAAAAAAAGAAACCACATCATAATTTTTTTTAGAAAAATTCATTCTTCTGCCTTGAGATTTGTCCCAGTCTTCCCTAAATGGTGTGGAACGCAGTTGAACCATGAGGTAATGAGTTTATGAAAAATAAAATTTTGAACCATCATTAAATCCTTAGTACTAAGATCCAAATAAGAAGTTAAATCATTTGGTGTTGCAACTGATCCCCATTTGATTTAAGGTCTAAAACAGGCAGAAAATTCCTGAAATGTGGACTCTAAGGAAGATATTTATTAGGGAAAATTTTATCTAATGATGATTCAGCTATAATTACTTGAACTATCTACATCAGAACTATATTTTTCATTATATGAGCTGGGTCCAACACCTAGTGGATTAGAACTTCCTGATGGCCCAACAATTTTTAGAGCTTCTTTTGCCTTCTCTCAACAAATTTCATCATAAGATAATTTTTGCTTGAGGTCTGTTCTCAGTGGTGGTATCACTATGAAAAATGTACTCTCTTTTTTCTTCTTTTACTTGAGTCATGAGAGGGATAATTTGAGGGGAAAGATGGTATTTTTGAAAAAAAATTCCTTTTGTGTGAATTCTGTCTTTGAGTGTGAACCTTTCTCTCTCTCTGTATTGTAGTTTAGTAGTCTTAGTCAACATTGTGTTGTTTTCTATTGTTTTATATGGTGCGATTTTTCATATAATCAAGCCTATTCTTGCTGTTTCCATTTTCCCCATCAAAATCTTTTTCTCTATATTCTCTTTATCACTTCCATTTCTCCCTTCTGTACACTGCTTCCCCCTTGGCTGAAACTTACATTCCTTGAATTTTTTGGGGATAATAGAGTCTTTTTTCCAGGTTCTTTCCTTTCACTTTCTGCTTATTCTTTTAATCCTAACCACAGAAACTCATCTTTTTGTACCTTCTTATTTCATCACATGCTTTTTTGTAGTTTTTGTAAGGTGCACAGTTGCTGATTGACCTATTTTTAGGTATGTTTGTTTTTGAAATTATATACAAGATTTTTATCTCTATTATCTTTATCCCCTGCATTTATCTCTCCTGTTAACTTCTTCCCCCTTTGCTGCATCTGAAAGTACTTGCTCCATGTGGGGAGAATAGAGTATTCTTTCCATTTTTATCACATGCTTTGTTGTAGTTTCTTTTTGAGAGGTGAAAAGTTTCTCATTGACATGTTTTTCACCTTCCCCTGTGCTAAAAAATCTTCATTGATGTCTTTTATAGAATGATAAGGTCTGATAAGAAATAAAGAATCAGGGGAGATAGAGGATATTTAATTGTTTTGATTTAATATATCTTTCACAGGACAGCTCAAATTAATCAATGGGTTATAGTCAGGAATAAGATTAATTATGCTGGGGAGTGACTCAAGTCCTTGGGAGATAGTTATTAGGAAATTAGAAAGATAGAAATTCAAAATATTAATTAGTAGGGGGAAGTTGGTATCTTTTTGGGGTAATAATGTATCTTCAACTCATATAGAGGATGAATCCTGCCCTAGAAGCTAAACCCCCAGCAGGAGAAAATAATGTTTGATATCCTGAGAGGTCAATTATTACATAGAGGATGTGGGAATTAGAAGGGCACTGTTTACTAAAGTTAATATGAGTTGAATGTTCCCTAGCCCTGATAATATGTTATGTATGAGAGAGATGAAGTGAAAAAGGTTTCTCAATAAAACCTGGGAAGCTTCTAAAGTCAGATATGTTAAATTGAAGTAAGCTAATACAGATGGGAAAGGAATTATACAATGATTCCATCTTGAATATAAATTAATTATGAGAGGAAAGACAATAATTTAGGAAGAAATTACTATTTATAAAAGACTAAAAACATTTCTTGGAAAAGTAAGTCACATGATTTGAATGATTAACAGATTTCCAATAATTTTCAGAGATTTTTCAATCACTCTAGGTTGAGATAAACCATCAGGAAATATGTCAGAAGCTAATATTAACTGAATTATAATTTGTACATAGATTGAAGTCACAAGAGGTCCCACTTGAACAATGAAAATTTGAAAAATTAATGATCGGTTTTTTCATGTATAATTTGAACTCCACTTGTTTAAAATATGAATTAAGGTTTTCTCCCAAATTAAAAGAATAGATAAGGAAAAATTGAAAAGTAAAAAAATACTGAAACTTCCACTTTACAAAAGAAGAAACCAAATTTTTGACTTGTGAAAAATGCTTATGGACACATAAATACATCCAGTAGTTTTCTCATGTCTCTATTATCTAGTATTGAAATAAAAATGCAGGATCTGAAGGGCCTGGAATATGCTCTTACTTTAAAGTCCTGTTTTTAAAAAACTGCACAAAAATGAGTTAAAATAAAAGTGGATCTCAGTCAAAGTATATGAAAAATCTATTATTGCACATGCCTTGTAATCTTACTTGATTTCTGTTTAAAATCCATATCACAGGTTCAACTTCTTATAGTCAAAAAATTGTTAGTAACTTTATGAGATTAAGTCTATCTAATAAAATAATTTTCTTTTAATAATAAATATTATATTATATTTTTCATCTGCAATTCTCTTATAAAAGTTTTAAATAGTAAAACCATATTTTAATTCACTGAACTCAAGTTCCAGTACAAATAAAGAAATTCATAAAGATAATCAACAATATATATTTACAAAAAACTTCAGCAACTTGAAGTGCTCTACAGTCATTCCCTGGGGTGCCCCACCCTTCCCCCCTTTTGGCAGCCACAAGGCCTTGCACAAGCCTCTCAAAATAACACTTACTTACTTCAATTTTTTCATTCTTACTTAGCATATTTTTATCATATACTCTGAATTTTTTCATAGAATGAAGTTTTAAAATGAATCAGATAAACTTTTCAACAAAAGTTTAAGGCAACAAGTTGCCTCATTTTTTCAATAACAGCAGCTCAGAAAAAAAAAGAGGAAAAATATGAGGCACCATGTTGCCCCATATTTCACTCTTTGGTCAAAGGCAGATGTAACATACACTAGGGTTCATCTGCATAAATATGAGGTGGCATGCTGCCTCATTGTTTGCTTTCTGGTAAATATTGAAAGTAATGGGTAGGTTAGTTTCTTACATGCATAAATGAGGCGACATGTCGCCTCATTTATGCATGTGGGCAACTTGCTCTCTCACATTGAAAAAAAATACAAATAAAAACTGAATATTTACTTTGCATACATGAGGCGACATGTCGCCTCATGTATGCAAAAACAAAATCTCAGAAAAAAAAGAGGTAAAAGATGAGGCACAATGTTGCCTCATCTTTTGCTTGTTTGTCAAAGGCAGATGTGAAATACACTAGGATGCATAGGAATAAAGATGAGGTGGCATTTTGCCTCATCTTTTGCTTCCTGTAAAATAGTGAAGCTAACTGATAGGGTAGTTACTTGCATGCATAGATGAGGCAACATGTCACCTCATGTATGCACGTGGGCAACTTTCTTTCTCACATTGAAAAAAAATGAAAAAAAACTTAATATTCTAATTTCATACATGAGGCAACATGTCGCCTCATGTATGCAATAACAGAAGCCCAGAAGAAAAAGAGGCAAAAGATGATGCTCCATGTTGCCTCATATTTTGCTTGTTGGTCAAAGGCATATGTGACATACATTAGGTTGCATTTTCATAAAGATGAGGTGGAACGTTACCTCATCTTTTACTTTCTGGTAACTAGTGAAGGTAGTTGGTAGTGTAGTTTCTTACATGCATACATGAGGCGACATGTCACCTCATATATGCATGTGGGAAACTTGCTTTCTCATATTGTAAAAATAAAAATTATACAAAATAAAATTAAATATTGTAATTGCATACATGAGGCAACATGTCGCCTCATGTATGCAATAACAGCAGCTCAGAAAAAAAACAGGCAAAAGATGAGGAACCATCTTGCCTCATCTTTTGCTTGTTGGTCAAAGGAAGTTGCCACATACACTAGGCCATATTTTCTCAAAAAGATGATGTGGAATTTCGCCTCATCTTTTTCTTTCTGGAACATAGTGAAGGTAATGGGTAGGGCAGTTGTTTACATGCATAAATGAGGCAAAATGTTTCTTCATGTATGTATGTGGGAAACTTGCTTTCTCACATTGTAAAAATAAAAATTATACAATATAAAATTAAATATTGTAATTGCATACATGAGGCGACATGTCGCCTTATGTATGCCTGTAAACAACTACCCTACCCATTACCTTCACTATTTTCCAGAAAGCAAAAGATGACACAACATTCCACCTCATCTTTATGCAAATATGGCCTAGTGTATGTGGCATCTTCCTTTGACCAACACACAAAAGATGAGGCAACATGGTGCCTCATCTTTTGCCTGTTTTTTTTTCTGAGCTGCTGTTATTGCATACATGAGGCGACATGTCACCTCATGTATGTAATTACAATATTTAATTTTATTTTGTATAATTTTTATTTTTACAATGTGGAAAAGCAAGTTTCCCACATGCATACATGAGGCGACATGTCGCCTCATGTATGCATGTAAGCAACTACACTACCCACTACCTTCACTATTTGCCAGAAATTAAAAGATGATGCAACATGCCACCTCATCTTTAGGTAAATTTACCATGTCCTGGCGATATGAATAAATGCGCTGCAGCATGTCATGAGGACATGGTAGATATTTTGTATGTACAAAAGTGTGCCAACATATCATTAAGGTACTATCTTAGATTGAAACATATTGGTTAGCATATGTAGGAGAACATGTAGCAGCATGTTGCCTCATGTTTTACATATCTTGTATAGTAAATTATATTGTTATTGGATGGATGAAATGCTATTATGGGAAGGGTTTGGTGAACTTTTCAATTTTAGATGAAAGTATTATAGATGAGGAAGTTTTCAGATCTCTTCAGAGGTGCAGCACATGAGAAGCTAATAAATTTTATTATATAGCTAATAATAAATAAACCTATTCTTAAAAGATAGAAAAGGTGAATCTGAAAAAATTGAAGTTGAACTTTCTAAAAGAAGAGAATTAATAGTATTGTTTATATAGCTCTAAAATAGTTATTATAAATTAACTTCACATTTTGTAAGTTGTGTGATGGAATAATCAAAATTTATTCATATTTTTTGGTCCCTAAAATTACTGGATTTTTTAAAGATATCTGTATTCACTCTGATACTGAGGAAAGACAGGATGGGAGTAGTGTCATAACTCCAATCCTATGGAGGAGTGCTTGTTTTACTTGAAGTTTAAATAAACTTAAAAAAGGGTGGATGTCTAAATTTCTTTCAATTTTTCAATCTCAAACATATAAGTAAGCTATCAGGAAAAGGTTGATCAAAAATTGAAGGTCCCTAAACCCCCAGAAATGGAAGGTGTTCAGCCTTTTTCAGGGCCCAGGAGTCTTCCTATGGATGATATTGTTGAAGAATATTTTACTGGGAAACTTCCAAAAGTCTTTCTAGAAGAAACACACAATTATAATTTGTCTGTGACAGAGTAGTTCATTTTTGATACTGAGAAAAAGGTCATTTTGGAAGATTTATCAACTTTTATATAAATTTACTATTGTAAAAGTCAAGCTAGTTTGAAAGCAGAACAGCTTGATTTTTTACAGAAGGATAAATTGTCTCATTTATTTATACTAACTGCAGCTGTACTGTTTTTAATAAAAAATAATTCTAGTTGTAATCCTTATTTTTCATCATAGCATAGAGCATACATGTAATCTGTTTAAATACTTTAAATTTCCCCTCCCTAAGTTTCTAAAATTACCCTTTAACTAAAATAATTATTAAAAAGTTTAAATAAAATCAGATTGAGTAGTATAAGGTGCCTGATTATCTAGTTATGTTTGGTGAAAGTACACTTTTTTCTTGCCTATTTATATTTTTATCTGCTCTTTCATATTTTTTTTTTCAAATCCTTTTGTTTATCACTATAGGGTAAAACCTCAAATGATCAACTCATCTATTTTTTTTTAGATTATGGTGAAGTATATTCCTGAAACTATGATTCAATTTTAGAAATTACAGGTTTCAGATTAATCTGAATAAGTGCATTCTTTTATATATATATATATTTATAAAATTTCAAGTGTAAGTCTATTTTTAAATTGAGATTCTGACTCTTATACCATAAAAAATTCATCAAGTAATTTAAGAAATTTTACATTATTTTCTAGAATTCATTTTGAAAATATGGTAAAATTAATAATATTATATTATTTCATGTAGTAAAATTTTCAATGATTAAATTAAACCCACACTTCCTTCACAAAAATAGGGTATGAGAATTTTATATGTTCTTTCATTGAATTTTGTCCTGGTAAAGTCTATGTTTCCAGCCTGCAGAAAGAAAATTATGAAAAGGTATTGCATGGCCTGAAATAAATGTTGTAAAGGAACTTAGTATGAAGGACTTCTTGCCTGGAGAATGAAGCTAATATAGAACTAAGGTAAATTTTTTGAAAATTACTCAAGTTCAAATCAGATAGACAGCTTCAACAATAAGCATTGAGATATAATTTTTCTAATTTTTTTTTTTGGTACAGTGACATTCACAGTTTTGGTTTGGCTTGTAACTACTTTAAGCAAAAAATTTCCTTCAAAGTTTACTTCTGATTTTACTTTAAGATACCTGAAAAATCACTTGACTGCAAGTCGTCCAACTTTTGACCTGGTGACAATATCTTTACCAACAACACATTGATGTTCGACATACTTCAACCTACTCTGGAAGTGTTCTAAAGGACTTGGCCTTGTACAAAAGAATCAGTTTGGTTTCAACATTTTCACCTAACCTTAATCCTTCTCATGTCTTCTGGGGTTTACCAAATGACTGTTATTCTCCCTTATATCTTGCATCTCTAAATCCTCAACAACTCAGACTTTTAAATCCTCAAAATCCCATAAATTTACCTGCTCTCCTTGAAATTCTTGCTTCCTCTAATTTGAGTGATTGACAAACTCCCTTAATAATAGGTTTTTACACTCATACTCCTCATTTCCACTGTTTGGGACACTTAGCCTTTAAAACAAAAACATAATTTTAACAATTACTATTAACATTAAATTTTATAGAATTTAAATTTGGCTTACATTGTTAGCTCCATTTTTTTCCTTTGAATTTTATACATGCTGAATTCTATACTTCCATGCACAGAATAATTCAAAACATTTACTTAATTTTGATGCCCCATTCTATACAGCCAATCAACGCCCTGCTGCTCAACTTCTGGATTGCAATTAGGCTCCTATTTCAACATTTAACATATAAAAAATTTAATATTTTTGTTCTTAATATGAAATATAAGACATTTAGCTCACCATCATATATACATTTTGAGAACACCTGAGATCTATACCCACTCCTGCAGCCTGAATTGTTCCAACAAAAACTTGGCAATTTTTATTAAAATGGAATTCATGCATATTTTTGTCTCACTTTGTCCTGCTTAGTTCACCCATAATCTGGGTGTACCTAATATTGTGGTCATCTAGAGACATTTTTCTTCTATTTTGAAATATTAGAAAATTATTTTTAATAAGCCAACACAATTTTGTAAAACAATTCATTAAAGAACCACTTACATCTGCAAAAAGTATTCAAAGTTGGAGAATATAACAGCCTTTGGAAATTTTATACCCCTTTCACCAGACAAAAAGTTTTTCAAGTGGCCTATAAGATGACAAATCTTTGCGGAATGCTGCCAGGTGAAATAAAAAGCTGGAGTTTCATCCAGATTTTGTAGATTGGATGGTTGCAATATTTTCTTAAAATCATTAGCTCTCTAAGAAACTCAGATGAGTCCCAAGGGAGGTCAGTGCTTCTAGAGGGCCCATATTGCTCATTGAATCCTTCTTGAAGCACATCAAGTTTAGACCTCCATGGATCTGCTAATTGAACTGATATCCCCCTTTGAATCTTTTTTGGAAGAGACAAAATTGCATCCTTTGTTCTACGTAGGCTTATGACTTTCATTAAGTGATTGATTGATTTAATAGAATTAGCCTTTCCTTTTTTCAAACCTGGAAAAAGGAAATTCTTCCATAACCAGTCTTCTTGCCACTTTTTGATTCTAAGAAAAAATATGAGACTTTGAAGGTCAGTGGGCCTGTTCTGAAGTAGAGTTCTAATCAAGCATAGTCGGTGTTGGGATTCCAAGTCAAATATTGTTTGAGCCCTCTTAAAGTAAGGATTTTTAATGTAACTAAAAGAATATTTATAAAAAATGATTATAAAAATAAATTTTTAAGTTTTAGATATAGAAATTGGCACTAACTGAGCTTCATCTAGAGCAACTCTATACCAAAAGAGCTTTTAAGTCACTTGTATCTTTTTTTGGCTTTGATTTTTTGACATTGTTGGGCTAGCTGTTTCATAGGTTGTTAAAACAATAGCATTGTCCTGTAGCTCATTGACGTTAGTATTTTAACAATCCTTCTGATAAAGAACCTTGAAAGGAAGCGTGTTATCTTTAAAGTGCACACTTATTTCATTAATCCAATTCAATAGTGTTGCCAGTGGGCATATAATCAGTGTGGCTGAACCCTAATCAATACCTTCTTGATTCTCCAATGTGGCATTCCAAATATGGGTATGCCACTTAGGTAAAAATTTGATTGGAACTTGGTTGGAAGAAAATCATGGTGTTACCAGGTGTTAATTTGGTTGAAGGGAGTTAACTGGATTTTTATAGGTTGATTTTTGGTGTTTTGTAATGGTTATATGTGGTATTTATTTTGTGATTTGATGGTTTTATGGATTTGTATTTTTGGTGAATGAAGTGTGCTCTTGAAATGGCCATTTTTTTTTTGGTGCGCTCCGGTTTGCTCTGGTGATTTTCCAGTGCAAAAGTGAAGTGTACTGGAAAAATTTTGTCATTGTGGCCAAGTTTGGTCATGGTGACAAAATTAACTCACTGTGGAAAATTTAGCTCACTCTGGCCAAATTAGCTTATTATGGCAAAAAGAGCTCATTGTGGCAAAATTTTCTCACAATGGGAAAGTCTGATCACCAGTGAAAAGTTTTTTCACTGTAGAAAAGTCTGATCACCAGTGCAAAGTTTGTTCACTGCAGAAAAGTTTGGCTATTGTGGCAAAATCTGGTTAGAATTTATTATTCTTGTTAGATCAATAGTTTATTGTAGATCCTATGCATGTAGGGTATTGTTGGAAAGGTCTGGAGTAGGAGAATCGGATAGAAGGGGAGGATCTTAGTCTTCTACATGTTTTTTCTCTCTTTAGTTTTCTATTAGAAGTGTCTTTTTGAAAGGATAACAACCATTATTCATATTTTTATTTGTCAACAAAATAATTAATCATTTACAATACCCATATAAAATAACAATTTTACATAACACTTTTTATATTTTACTCAACAACTCTTAAACATTAACATATAGGGTATCATTAGAAAGGTCTCAACTCCAGGGACTCATTTATAGTATCTGTTTTCAAAAATTATTAAAATCTAAAAATATTAAAACTACTTTCTTTTAAAATATTGTTTCTGGTGTAACTTTATTGTTGCATTTCAGTTGTTTTTCACAGAAGAACCGCTCAATCATCCTAACAAGCGTTAATAAGACAGGGTTTCATTCTTTATTATTATCAAGTAGACTTTTAAGCTTATTGATCTAAAAAACTCACAAATTCATTTAGAGGGACAGGGTTTTCTCTGATTATACAACCCCTTCGGATTCTGCTTACAGAAAGGCGACTGTAAGATTCTACCTACATACTTGGCGCCCAACGTGGGGTTTGATTTCTCTAGCTTTTAAAAGAACTTACTTGATACTTGGACTTTTAGCCTGAAAGAGGCTTTTTTTCTGAAACTCTTATCAATTTATTTATCTTAGCCTGCAAGAGGCTCACTTATTGGAATGCTTTAACTTTAATCTAATCTATTAGGATGTCTTCTGCTGCTGGATCTGGTGTGTCTCTTCCTATGACACAATCTGTTAGGATTTTTTCTTTGGATGGGCCCAAGATTAATGGGGAAGAAGTTAAATGGTTTTTGAGCATATATGAGGCTGCTGCTTTGGTGGATGGAACTAGTAAACCGGATATGGTAAAGCAGATCAGGTTTTTTATTGTTGACAGAGAGGTGGAAAAGGAGGTCATTGCTATGGAGGGTTATAAAATGTTTGGTTGGATAAGGTTGTTAAAAGAGATGGTTGATAGATGGGGTGTCAGGTATACTATGGTGGATCTCAATAAGATCGTCAGTGATTGGTAAGCTAAAGGTGGTGTTTCTAATATGGTGGACTTCAAAAAGTTATGCGGACAGTTTGATGAAGTGGTGGAATATCTGATTTTGGTGGAGGAATTGGGCAATGAGAATCAGGACAAGGATCTATTCTGGTCTTCTTTTAATAGGAATATTAAGATGGATGTGTTAGAAGAACTGTCTAGAAAAAATTTTATGAAGGATCTGCCTAATAGTGAACAGAAACTGCCAGCTTTGGAGATCATCAAGGAGAATATTCAAGGCTACTTAAAACTCATGGCACTCAACAAATATCAAGAATCTTGTACTCAATATGTTAGCAAGGTTAGTGATGTATTGGCTGAAAATAACAATATCATGATTCAAGCTCAAGAAGCCAAGAAGGCTCAGATGGGACAGTCTGTTGCTAAATTTGAGGGAAATGTAGACAACAAGATGGTCGATCACTTGGCCGATTTAACTAAAAAATTAAAGATATTTGTTCAAGAGACTCAAAAAGCCAATAGAGCACCTGTGGCTTCCACTTAAAATTATTCTTCTAACCAATCTAGAGGTTATGAGAGGAGGAATTATGGATTTAATGGCAATGGTAACCGGCTCTCTGGAAATGGTAATGGTTGTAGGGATGGCAATGGTAATGGTGGATATGGTGACTACAGGGTGTGCTCTTATTGTGATAGGAGGGGACACAAGGCTGTAAAATGTTATTTTTTTTAGATAGGGACTTGGATGCTGGTAGAGTAAAATTTGATGGAAAGTTTTATAAATTCCTGGATGGATCTTTTATCAAGCCCAGTGAAGGTCAAGCTCTTTTGGATTTTGATAGGAGGAATATGTATTTGGGGAAAAGGACCAGGTTTGAAGAGCTACCTGGTGATGATGAAGAAAAGGATAAAGGTGGTAAATTTGATGATGGTAAAGATGTGGAAAAGGTAGATAAATGAAAAGGTAAAGAGGTCAATAAGGCCACTTACTCAACTTCATTTGGTGGTTTGGAGTTATCCTCTGTAGTTAGGGCAGAGGAAGTTGTATGGTAGGTGAATACGATGTCAATGCTGCTACTAAAGCTAAGAGTAGAATTCAGAGACAATTAAGGGCTAAACCAGGCAAGGCAGAAATTAAAATGTTGGAAAAGAAACCTTACTCTAAGAACGAAATTTATAATATTCAGAAGGAGACAGCTGATATGGGGCCTCCTAGTTTTGGAAAGTTGGATTTAAATGGTGAGCCTATGCCTGTGGACAAAGATTTGTATTCTGAGGAGGTTGTACCTTTGGCATCTCTCCCCAGACCAAGTTTTAGTGGTCCTACTCCTATGGAAGGGGTAAGGAGGACCAGTGATGGATCTGGATTAGTGAAAGTAGCTGGTGATGGAGTTAGGGTTATTAGTAGTGAAGATGTTATTATGGGGGGTGAAGATGGCAATCTGGGTCCCCAAGAGGTGCCCAGGGCCAAGGTAACAAAATCTAGGGCTCAATATGAGAGGCCCATTTTTGCTGGACAATAGAATGCAATGGAAACGGTTTTAGGAAGATTGAATCAACATCAAATTCTTTTATCCTTAGGCAATTTATTTATGAATAGTCCAACCCTTGCAGAAAAGCAGAAGAAGCATCTGACAAGGAGAAGAGTGTCCACAGGAGAGGTGGAATACATATGTGAAAATTCTGAGAAGTTTGGGGAGGATGTTGAAACACATTTTTCTGCTCCCCTGGGTTACCTGGTGGTAACTCTTAATGGTAAAGAGGTAAAGGCCTTGGTCCATTCAGGGTCTCAAATTAATTTTATTTTTTTAGATTAATCAACTATTATAGGCTTGCCAATTAAAACTTGTACTGGGGGAAACCTCAGAGGTATTGGAGGTCATGCAACAGAGCTGATGGGTATGTCTGAGCATGTCAAATTAGTTATTGGTGGATCTATTGGTAAGGTTCACTTTTATGTGGCCAGAGGGGCAGTTAAAACTGTTCTTGGTGGTCCTTTTTTAATGGATTTTTAGGCCCAGATTGGTTATCAAGCTGGAATGGGTATTAGTTTGGAGATAACTGGTGAAGATATGAGGAGGTTACATATGCGGTTGGCACCCCCAGGAGATGAAGGTTGGGAAACTAGGCCTGGGGTGACTACTATGTGTCAATGTTGTGTATGCACCAAGAAGCAGAGTATTAAACAGATGGCTTCTGGTGAATTATGTTTATAGGGGAATTTTTGAGACCCACATTTTTTGGGGTAGCTAGGGCTGATCACTCTAATGTTGCAATCTCTCCCAAGGATAAGATCCCGGATTGCAATAGGTCAGCTCACTTGGAGATAATTCAAGTGGATTCTAAATTATTTTCTGTTAATAATACATTAAATTGTTATTATGTCTTCAAATTTTTGGTTTGTCTCACTTCTCTGTCAAGGTTTTTAATCACATTCAAGAATGGATCAAGAGGTAAGATGGGAAATATTATGTTGAATAAAAATTGGAATGGTTTATTTTATGATCTCCAGCAAGAGGGTAAACTGCAATTATTTCATCAAAATTCTATAAAAAATCTTAGTATAATTAAAACACAAAAAATAATTTTTGTGATAATTTGATTCCGGTCCTCCAGCAAGAGGATATACTGCCAACTTATTTTATGGGTGATTTAATGATGGATAAGTTAATTAAAGGTGTTACAAAAATTGTTGATAAACTAGATGAGGGAAAAGAGAAATGAGTTGAATTTAAAAATGAAATAAAATATTTTTCTACTTATATTGATTCTAATTCTGATAATGAAGTGAATTCCTTTGATTAAATTTTGAATGGTGATGCAAAAATAAATATTTTACCTCAAGTTTATGTAGATGTGGAAGCAGCAAAATATAAGAAGGTAGCAAATAAAATCCAGACAATCAATGAACCTCTACCAGCTAAACTAAATCCACCTTTGAGAAGACCAAGGATATCAAGAGATCTTTATGAATGTCCCTTGGTGAAGAATCTGCCTGAATTTTTTGAAATGTCAAGAAGCACTTTTGATAGATTAGGTGTTGTTTATTTTTGACCTGATGGTTGGTTGTCTGGATAAGAGAAGAAGTTGTTGTTGGATGTGATGGTCAAGTGAGAGAAGGCTATTGCTTTTTTAAAAGAGGAGAGGGGTGTGTTGAAGAATTCCTATGGGGAGCCTTACAAGATTCCTGTAGTATGTCATGAACTGTGGCAGAAAAAACCAATCCCGATTCCGGCTGCATTAAAAGAAGCTTATATCAAAGTTGTCAGAGAACAGATTTGCACTGGACTGTATGAGCAATCATCATCAAGTTATTCAAGTCCGGTATTTTTTATCAAGAAACCAAATGGAAAACTTAGGGTAGTTGATGATCTCAGGGAATTAAATAGGGTTACAATAAAGGATGCTGGTATAACACCTAGTGCTGAGGAGTTTGTGGAAGGGTTTTCTGGGAGAGTGTGTTATGATTTAGGAGATATTATGGGGGAATATGATGAGAGAGAGTTGCATCTAGACTCTAGGCCTCTCACTACTTTTGATACACTGCAAGGATGATTATTTGACAAGATTACCTCAAGGAGCTACAAATTCAGTTGCCGTTTATCAAGCTCAGATGGCTTGGATTCTTCAGGATGAAATTCCTCAATATGCTGGAATCTTTATTGACGATGGAGGAATTAAAGGACCTTCAACAGATTATGATAATGAAGTGTTGGAGGAGAACTCAGGAATATGAAAACTCATTTGGGAGTATGCAATCACTTTAGAGAGGATCTTGTTTAGAATTGAAGAAGCTGGTTTAACTATTTCTGGCTCAAAATTTTCATGTTGTGTGCCAGCTTTAGAGATTTTAGGTCATGTGGTATGTAGAGAGGTTAGGATTATGTCCAAGAAGAAAATGAATAAAATTCAGTCCAGGCCAAGACCCAAGAATACGACCAAAGTTAGGGTGTTTTTAGGTGTATGTGTTTATGTTCGAATGTTTATAAAGGACTTTTCTTCATTGGAAGCTCTATTGAGAAGTTTGACAAGAAAGGATGAAGAATGTAAGCAGGTGTTTGTGAAGCTGAAGAAGGTTGTGGGAAAATATATAGTCCTACACAAGTTAGATTATGGAAAATATGCCAGTAGAATTTATTTAGCAGTTGACTCAAGTCAGGTTGCTTCTGGGGAAGTTTTGTCTCAGATGGATAAAGCTGGTTACATTAGGCCAGTTAGGTATGAATCTGTGGTATTCACCAAAGTTGAATCAAGATATTCTCAGCAGAAATTGGAACTGTGTGGAGTGGCAAAAATTTTAAAGAAACTTCAAAATTTTTTGTGGGGCCAACACTTTGAATTGCAAGTGTATGTGAAATCTTTAATTCAAATGATTAATTCCCCAAGTTTACCAAATGCACCTATGACTAGATGGGTAGCATTCATTCAAAATTTTTCTTTTGACTTAGTTCATAAGCCTGACAAAAAATTTACTATTCCAGATAGTTTTTCATGAAGACCACCCACTGAAGATGATTCAGACTCAGAAGAGTTCGATGAAGATATACCTATGATTAAACCCAGCACTAAAGGAGCTGAAGACTTTCCATACCTCCCCCATGAGGTTAAACTGGAAGGACTATTGTGTTTAGATGATTGTGATGATGACCTCCACCAAGAGGATAAACTGGAAAATTATTTTTATGTTGATAAAATTGATGAAATTGGTGAGAATAAATTTGGTAAAAAAGAGGTAGAAGAAGATGTTGTGTATATAGATGAAGATGGATTGGTAGTTTGGGATAGTAGTAGGTTAAGGAAGGGTGTATATGTTGGAGAATTAGAAAATTTGGTTAAAAAGGGTGAAGAAGAGAAAGAGGTATTTTTGAATTTGGTTTCAACGAGGTCAAAAGGTTCAGATGAAGAAAATCAACATAGCTCAATTAAGAAACAAATTTGTGGCCAACGTTTATTGGCTCATTCATGTGCAGGTGATATTGGTGATAGAGAAGTGCCCATTGATATTGTATTAATTGATTTTCAAGATGAAATCTGGGGTCAGACTGGTTTTTATTTGTTGTTGGTCAAATATTTATTGACTTTAGAAAGGCCAGAAGATTGTGAAGACAATGAATGGGTGGCTATAAAAAGGAAGTCATCTATGTTTTACTTGTCAGGTAGACGATTAATGAAAAGGAGGTATCAAAATCCTCAAGTAGTTTTAGCTCAAAAGAAAGGGCAAGAATTAGTTTTAAAGTCACTGCATGAAGATCTTGAGCATAGAGGTG
Organism: Hemileia vastatrix; assembly: GCA_030280995.1. NCBI lineage: Eukaryota > Fungi > Basidiomycota > Pucciniomycetes > Pucciniales > Zaghouaniaceae > Hemileia > Hemileia vastatrix. Next base: position 11,887,379 of record JASXTE010000017.1, read on the forward strand.
TTGGAGAAATGTTCAGAAGAATTGCTGATCAATTTTGGTGACCAGGCATGAAGATGGCTGTTAAACAGTGGGTCCAGTCAAGCAAAGAATGTCAAAGAAGAAGTTATTTAAGGCCAAGAGAACCTGGAAATGCTACCAGAAAAAATACTCTCTTTGGAAGGGTTAGCTTGGATGCCATTCATATTAAGGAAGGATGGTATCAATATTTAATTGTAGCCAGAGATGATTTATCTGGTTTGGTAGAGGCAGCGCCTCTTATTAATTTGACTTCCAAAAAAGTGGCAGAATTTATTTTGAAAAATTGGGTGTATCAATATGGAGTTATGAAATTGGTAACAGTAGATGGAGGTCCTGAGTTTGGGACAGAGTTTAGAGAAGCTATATCAAAAGTTGGGTGAAAGATTAGGGTAGCAACCCCTTATTATCCTGAATCTGAAGGTATGGTTGAAAGAGGGTATCAAGTTATTAAGGATGCTTTAGTCAAAATGTGTGGTTTGAGTTTTGAAAAGTGGAGGCATTATTTACCTTTAGTCTTATTTGTTGATCAAATTACTGCCAAAAGGACAACCGGATTTTCACCTTATGAACTTGTTTTTGGACAGAAAGCAGTTTTACTGGTTGATTTGGAAGCTGAATCATATCTTGGAGTTGATTGGGACATAGTCAAGACTACTGAAGAGTTATTATGTGCAAGAATGATGCATCTAGAAAAGAAAGAAGAGTACTTAGAAAAGGCATATTTGGGGATGATGAAGATCCAAAATCAGTCGGTAGGATATTTGGATGAGCAGTTTGCACATCAACTTAGAAAACCTTTGAAAACTGGAAATATGGTTTTGCTGTATAATAGGAGTTTGGAGAGCCAATGGGGCAAGATGTTTGCAGATAGATGGAATGGACCGTATAAAGTCAAGGAACAAGTATCTGGCGGTTCATATGTGCTAGAAGAGTTGGATGGAGTAGCTTTGAAGAAGAGGGTAGCAGCTGGTCCAGTCAAGTGGTTCTATCCTAGAGGTACCCAGATTGCTGAAATTTGACTCCAAAATGAGGATAAACTACATAATCAATTAAATAAAATTTTGTCAAAGTTTAACTCCAGAATGAGGATAAACTACTTTCTTATTAAAAATATTACTGCTGTTTTACTATGGTATGGGAGACAAAACCGTTAACAAAATTTATGACATTTATGAAGACATTCGTTTGAAAATTTTCAAAAACTCTTAAAAGCAACAAAAATTATGGGGAAGATATATGTTGGATTGATAAATTTTTTTTATTTGTTGAAGTGTTCACAGGGGAACCTTCTGAATTAAATATTGGCAAGTTTGGGGGTAATTGATGGGCTTGCTGCTCTATACATAATTACCCCAAAATGTTCTTTACCAATTTTTTCCTATTTCTAGTTGAATCCTGGCTTTGTTTTTGATCTATAGGAAGTCTGCTAAGACTATAAACTGGAATGTACGAAGAGACAATGCTCCCACTGCCAGATTCAAGATTCTTTTTAATTTTTTTTGTTATTTTTTTTATGTTAGATTTTTATATAATGAAATATTTTTTTCTTTCATTTTAAGTTTTATAATACTATAAAATATTGTTAAGGGTGATTCTCACTAGTGGTCTCTAATAATTTTTACAAATTGAAGGGAGCCCACCCAGTGATCATTATCATAAAATTTTGTTTTCCTAAACTTTCATTTATTAATTTTGTATTTTCAATTTCTCAAAATTGTGTAACCACATCAAGTTGCACTTAGATGTGGGTATGATGTCAAGGGTAAAGCTCATCAATTGGCCGGGGGGCACCTTTTAAATTTTTTTTTACATTTCATAAATTTTATATTTCAAATTTGTTTTATCATTTTTTTTTAAATTAAATTTTAAATTTTATTTCATAACAATCTTTTATAACCTTTTTTTATTTTCATCATTAAAAAATAAATAAAATAAAACAAAATAAAAATAAAAATAAAAAAACTAATTAAAAATTAAAAATTAAAAATTAAATAAATAAATATATAAACATACAATTATTTTTTAAAATTTGGTTAAATTTAATTTTCAATTTTCTTTTGGTTTTTTTTATAATATATTTTATATAGGAAAAAGGGTCAAGAGGAGCTTGAGCAAAATTGGATCCTACTTCAAAATCTTTAGTCCTCCAAGACTTTAAACCAGCTTCTTTTCAAGACTTTCTTTAAGGTCTTATTTGTATTCAAGATCTGTTAGTCCATTAAGACTTTAAACTGGATAGTTTTTACTATTTTATTTCAAGAATTCGGTTCCTCATTGGATCTTTAGTCCTCTAAGACTTTAAACTGGCTGTTTATGATTTTATTTCAAGATATGCTGTTAGTCCTCCAAGACTTTAAATTTGCTAATTTTCAAGGACATTCAAAATTTTATGGATATTTTTGGAGAAAGGTTTAGGATAGTAGTTGGAACTAGCAATCAATTAAATGTTTGGTCCACCAAGACTTTAAACTGGAATTTCAATCTATTTGGTGAAATTTGTGGCGCTTTGACATGGTCTAAAAGTTTAAAATTAAATATTGGAAGCCTGGCTAAAGGTATTTTGTAAAGGTTTCTGAATAGCAAATGGATGAAAATTGTGATGAAGGAATTAGAAGTCAGGGTGGTAGTTGGATTTATTTTTGTTTTATTTTAAAGCCTCAGTTTTAGGCTGTTTGGTGGAAGCTTGGAGGACCTCATGGTGAGATTGGAATCAAAGAATTTGGCTCAGTGGGGGGACCTATGTGAATGGAATCAAGTGTATTTGGCTCATTAGGGAGATCCACTCTCTCATGCTGTGAAATAGTGGGAAGACTGGTATATGGGAGTCTGAAGGGATTCAAACCTTGCTCTCAGCAGTGGAATCATCACAAAAATTTATTTTTATTATTATTATTATTTATATCAAGAGCGGGAGAAGAAGACAAACAGTTTAAACTTGAAGAAGACCAGCTAAAAAAATGTTCATAAAAATAAACTAATTAGAATGAATAATTGGTTGGAATGGTGACATTCCTTATTGGAGGGAGGATGTGGCATTCCAAATCTGGGTATGCCACTTAGGTTAAAATTTGATTGGAACTTGGTTGGAAGAAAATCATGGTGTTACCAGGTGTTAATTTGGTTGAAGGGAGTTAACTGGATTTTTTTTGGGTAGATTTTTGGTGTTTTGGAATGGTTATATGTTGTATTTATTTTGTGATTTGATGGTTTTATGGATTTGTATTTTTGGTGAATGAAGTGTGCTCTTGGAATGGCCATTTTTTTTCTGGTGCACTCTGGTTTGCTCTGGTGATTTTCCGGTGCAAAAGCGAAGTGTACTGGAAAAAGTCTGTCATTGTGGCCAAGTTTGGTCATGGTGACAAAATTAACTCACTCTGGCCAAATTAGCTCATTATGTCAAAATTAGCTCATTATGGCAAAAAGAGCTCATTGTGGCAAAATTTTCTCACAATGGGAAAGTCTGATCACCAGTGCAAAGTTTGGTCACTGTAGAAAAGTCTGATGACCAGTGAAAAGTTTTTTCACTGCAGAAAAGTTTGGCTATTGTGGCAAAATTTGGTTAGAATCTATTATGCTTGTTAGATCAATAGTTTATTGTTGATCCTATGCATGTAGGGTATTGTTGAAAAGTTCTGGAGTAGGAGAATTGGATAGAAGGGGAGGATCTTAGTCTTCTACATGTTTTTTCTCTCTTTAGTTTTTGATTAGAAGGGTCTTTTTGGAAGGATAACAACCATTATTCATATTTTTATTTTGTCAACAAAATAATTAATCATTTATAATACCCTTATAAAATAACAATTTTACATAACACTTTTTATACTTTACTCAACAACTCTTAAACATTAACATATAGGGTATCATTAGAAAGGTCGGAACTCCAGGGACTGATTTATAGTATCTGTTTTCAAAAATTATTAAAATCGAAAAACATTAAAACTTCTTTCTTTTAAAACATTTTTTCTGGTGTAACTTTATTGTTGCATTTCAGTTGTTTTGCACAGAAGAACCGCTCAATCATCCTAACAAGTGTTAATTAGACAGGGTTTCATTCTTTATTATTATCAAATAGACTTTTAAGCTTATTGATCTAAAAAACTCACAAATTCATTTAGAGGGACAGGGTTTTCTCTGATTATCCAACTCCATCAGATTCTGCTTACAGCAAGGCAACTTTAAGAGTCTACCTACACTGATACCTGGAATTTTCTTGCTTCACATTGAGTTGAACTTATAAAAAAAAAGAGTTAAAAGCGTCTTTCCCAAACCCATATCATCAGCAAGTATTAACTCATTTCCTTAAGGGAATAATTGATTGTTAGGAAACTGATTTTTATAGTAATCAAATCCAGTTCTAAGCCAATGGTTGTCCTGGTGCCTCCACATGATATCCAACTTTTCCTTTAACATTTGCTCATTTTCAATCATTAAATTTATTGCTTGAAGTTGATGTTTTTTGAGAACTGTTTTGATTCCTCAGAAAAGTTGATTAGCTTTACAATCTTGAGTACTCTGAGATATTTGGAAAGAGCCTTCAAAAATTACATGTGGGATATTAAAAAAGAAAGTGGAGTCGTAGTTCAGGATCGGACATAAATTGATTTGAGAAGAAGAAAATGCTTCTTTGGCAAGACTGATTAGTGTACTTGAAGAAAAGAGGCATCCCTAAAGTTGATACTGATTACCAAAAACTGGAACCAAGTAAGCATGAAAATAGAATGGCTTCATAGGATTAAAGGCACTTCTTTGGTTTAAATGGTGAGATCCAGACCCAATGTCACCCAATAGTGGTCCAATGTGCTGACTCTGCACTTGAGAAAGATTACCAACAAGGGTTTTTTTTCTTTCTTTAAATGGTCCAAAAATATAAGCATTCAAATGGCCTTGCTGTATAATTGTGGGGGTTGGTGAGTTTTGAAATCTTGAAATTACATTCATATAAATTTAATCAATTGTTATTGAGAACTGTCCAGCACATCTGAGACTTGAAATATTAATTAAAAATAGTATCTGAAGATAGTGGTTGTTAAAAGATGAATTGAAGCAAAAAATGAATAATCAGTTTTGAATAAAACAACAAAATAACTTTTTAGCATATGCTACACTAAGCTCATAATTCTTTCACATGTATTATTATTATCTTTTTAAGAATATTGGAAGTAAATCAATGATAATTGAAATAAATAATATGGCTTAAAAATAAATCTTGAGCCTATAGAGTAAATTTGGGTTTGTGGAAGATGAAAAATTTTCTTAATAAAAATGAGCTTTATTGTTACATTATAATCACAAAATAGAATAATTTCACTCTTATTACACTCATTTATGTTTCTGTCTAATAGTAAAATGCTTTAGATGGCAGTTCAAAATCTAAATTGAAACTACTACCTAGGGAAATGTCTTGATACTAACATACTTTGTGTAAGTCTTTGGACTGACACTTATGGTGATCTCAATAATATTAAAATTTATTTGAATTGTATGTTTTATCAAATATCTATGTGGTCTAATGTAATAATTGAGATACTACAGTTTAACCTTCTGTTACTAACTTGGCAAGAAAATATCTGCAGATATTCTTAGACCAAATATCAAATTTTGCTTTCCACAAGATGGGAAAGTGAATATTATGATATGTTAGGTGATATGTTCAAGCTTTGCTCAATCTGTGCTCAGCTGAAGATCAAAGTAATAACCAAGCTCCAAGAGACCTGTGATTGAGCTGGGTTGAACCTAGGTCTAACTGATTACCAAATTGTTGTCCAATTGATTTAAATCTGGTTTCACAATGAATTCCCAAAAGCTTTCCAACAGCTTTCCAACCACTTCCCAACATTTTTAAATGAGGGGTATTGCTAGCAATACCTTCCCCCAAATTTTCTGTGGTGGGTGTTTCAACTTGAATTTTAGCACCAATTCCTTTAACAACTTCTTGAAATTCACCAGAAAATTCCGCACCACCATCCACAGTTACCATTTTCATTATGCCATATCTATATACCCATTCCTTCTTTAAAAATTGAGCTACATTACTTGCCTTAAGGTTTAACAGCAGAGCTGCTTCAACCCATCCTGACGGATTATACCTGGCTACTACCAAGTACTTAAAGCATCCTTCTTTGATATAAACAGAGTCTAAACTAATTCTACCAAAAATATTATCTTCACCTGTTTCTTTCCCTTTTTCTTTTGGCTTTCTGTAACTCCTACACTGACATTCTGGGCAATATTGAACCCAATCCTTGACCTCTGCTCTCATATTAGGCCACCAGAATTTTTCCTTGACTCTGTGATAAGTCTCATCTTGACCCCTATGACCTAAATTTTCATGTAGCTCCCTAAGAATTCTCTCTTTTCTATCCCTAGTTGGGATTACTAACTGAGGAAAATAAGATTGATTCCTCCATAACTTTCCATATTTAATAAAATAACTTTTAGCCTTCTTCTTGATGTTGCGCCAACCTTTTCAATCACAAGAGTCTGGTCAAATACTCCCTTCCAGATATAACCTTAAAAACTCTGCTTCCTCATCAACAGACAGATCATCTTCAGAATACTCCCCATCTCTGGAAAGTGTATTACTATCTTGACCTCTCCTTGAGCCATCTTCATCATTTAACTCTTCCGGTGTATCATCTAGGGTGCTCCTGGTTGCTACATTGACATCAGTGGCCCCTAAATCCAGCTTCAGATTACCCTCGCTACACACATCCTTCTTACACATATTTAATCTAATGTCTTTGTGGACATTCCACACTGCTAGTTTATTATTGTCCCAGACATCCTTCCCATCATAATTATTTAGTTTTACGTCTTTATGGATGCTGACCATTAGTTTTACATCTTTGCGGATGTTCCTATTACTAAATATTTGATAACAATAAACTATGCTGTTTAACCATTTTTTATCTTCATAGACCTCTTCCGCCTCAAAATCTTCTTCACACAATGGCCTCCTTGATAATGAATCTGGAATCATGAAAGACTTTCCTGTATTATGTACTACATAAAAACAAATTAAATTAATCTGTGCTACCCACCTAGTCATGGGCGCATCTGGTAAACTGGGGCTACTAATAATTTTCACCAATGACAGTGCACCAACCTGAAATTTGAAATGTTGCCCCCAAAGCATCCATTGTAGTTTCTTAAGAATTTTTTGTTACACCACATAACTTCAGCTTAGACTGAGAGTACCTGGACTCCACTTTAGTAAAATTCTTAAATTCATATAGGACAAGTCTATTGTTACCTTCCGCATCCTCTTGCATTAAAACTGGGCCTACTTCAGACACACTAGAATCAACCGCTAGAGTAATTTTTTCAGAGCCTGGTCCATACTCCAATCTTTTCAAAAGTATATCTTTTCCTACAATCCTTTTCACCAACTTGAATGACTATTCACATTCCTCTGTCCGATTCCATAAAACATTGTTTCTCATTAAGTGCCTTAATGGTGAAGACAACAAGGCAAAATTACAAATGAACATTCTCACATAGTTACAAATACCCAAAAAACCCCTAACTTCTGTAGTATTTCTTGGTCTTGGCCATGTAAGCACCTTGTTTTTTGCTTTTCTGCTATGATTCTTCCCTTCCTACATACAACATGACCAACAATATCTGGCGCTGGTATGCAACACAAAAACTTTGTCCCTGAGACTTTCAAACCAGCCTCTTCTATTCTAAATAGTACTCTTTCAAGAGTAAAAGAATATTCCTAAACAAACCTCCTAATTTAGGGGTTCTCCTCTAGAACCTCCCTATCATAATCACTGGCTGGTCCTTTTATACCACCATCATCAATGAAGACTCCCACATGCTCTGGGATTTCATCCTGAAATATCCATATCATCTGTGCCTGATAAACTGCCACTGAATTTGTAATGCCCTGTGGTAACCTTTTCAACCTAAAGCACCCCAATAAAGTTTCAAATGTAGTCATGGGTCTTGACGTAATATCCAACTCACGCTCATTGTATCCTTCAAATATATCTCCTAATCCATAACATGCGCATCCTGCAAAAGAATCCACAAATTCCTCAGGTGTCAGTGGTAACCCTGCGTCTTTAACTGTAACCTTTTTCATTTCTCTCAAATTTTGAACAACCCTTAACTTACCATTATTCTTGAAAACACAAAATACTAGACTTGAGTAACTAGACATTGACTGTTCATACAATCCAGACCTTAATCTTACCCTTATTAGCTCCATATATCCTTCCCTTATTTCCACTGGTATTTTAAAAGCCTTCTTTTGCCATGGCACATGAGGCATTACTGGAACAATATAAGGTTTACCATAAGAGTGTTTTAACAAACCCCTTTCCTCTTCTGAAAATACAATAGCCTTCTCCCTAAGAACCGTAACATGTAAAAATAACTTCTTTTCTTCCTGATATAACCAAACTTTTGGTCCAAAATTAACCATCTGAAGCCTTTTTATTGTGATTCTATTAGTAGGCATAAATTTGGGTGGAAACTTTGTTAAAGGAGTATCATAAGGATTCCTAGTCAGTGCCTGCCTCTGCAAAGGAGGATTCAAATCGGGAATTAGAATATTAACTAGTTTAACCTTGACCCCTACTGGCTTATACTTTGATGCACAACAATACCTGCTTCTTCCTTCATTACTTAAAACCAAACCTTTCCTGATATAACTATGGGATTTACCTACATCCTGTTTTTGTATTTTCTTTTTAATATAAGTATAACAAAATCCATATTCAAAGAAATTAAAAAGCATAGGTATAATACATTCTACTGTAGTATAACCAAGACACCTATCACTATGCAATATAGGGGGTGGACTTGCTAGCAAGTCCCAAATCTGAACTCAGATGGAACTCAGATGGAACTCAGACTGAACTCATATTAAACCCATACTGAACTCTACTTGAACACCCACCTAAAACTTTTCTTCTGAGTGTTTTTCATCCCTGATTGTATTTTTTCTTTGTAAGTAGCTCAATGTGTGTTCAATCTGTTGTGAGTTTGGGTCCAAGTTTGCGGACTTGCTAACAAGTCCACCCCCCATATTGTGTGGTGCATGAATTACTGCTTTAGGTATCCCCTCTTGTGGACCAACTAGTCACTATCCAGGTGCCTCTCATCTTGGGAGATAGTAACACCTAAAATTACAGTCCCTAAAAATGTTGGCTCCTTCCTAGTGTTTTCCCTATTACATCATCTGAGACTTCCCCATAAATCTCTCTTTATTTCTCTAACCTTACAGCTCCAGGGTACTTAGTTTCTCAGCCACCATCCTTGGGTGCTATTAAGACTGCTGTTACCAGAATACCATTATCACCCTTAATCCTAATTCCAATAGTCTTATTCAAACAAAAATCAATGTTTGCATAATAATCCATTAAAAATGGTGTGCCTAAAACTGGTTTAACTACACCCATTTGAATGTAAAAATGTATATCCCTCGTTTCTCCTGCAACTCTAGTGCACACATACTCTGCTACTCCTATAGCAGAGTGGTGATCCAAACCTGGGTAGTCCTTTGGAGTGCATATTTGGGGGTATTTGGTATGTAGGGTGTTTTTGGGGTTATGGTGTTATTAGTGGATTTTTTTCATCTTTAGGTGATAGTTAGTAGTGTTTATGGAGGCTTAAGCTAGGGTCACTTATTATGTCTCAGCTTAATGTCCTTTTTTTTCTCTTCATTTTGGTATCCCTTATAGGTGGTTACTTTGTTTTATAGGGTATTTATGGTGTTGTTATTGGTATTTATCAAATTTTTATTGCTTAGTGGTGCTTATGTAGGCTTAAGCTAGGGTTACTTTTTATTTCTCAGCTTATTGTCCTTTATTTTCCTTTCATTTTGGTATGTCTTATGTGTTTTTATCTTGTTTATTAGTGAAGATATGGGTTTTTAGGGTTTTTAGGGGTTTTATGGGTTGTATGGGTGTTTTAGGGCCTAGAAGCGGCCCGCCTGCCCCCAAGCTGCCTGCCCGCCCCTAAGCGGCATCCTTCCTTGAAGCGTTGTGCCCTCTGGGCGCTGGGGAGGCGCTAAAATGCACTTTTATGCATGAAAAAGGCTGGGAAAGCTGGATTTTGGGTGGGGAATCGGTCAGGGTGGTCTGTGCACTGGCTGTATGATGCGTGTGTGGGAAGAATTTTAGGGGAATAATCTTATCTCTTTACTCATCGCCTCTCTTTTCCTCACTGTCTCATTGGCTTGTGTTTTGTTGGAATATAGTACTGTTCATTTCAACTCTTTCTGGTAGTCTGTCTGGGACTATTATCTTCACTTATAAAGGGGTCAAGAGTGTTTAATTAGAGGGTCTAGCAAACAGATCTCCAATTTGCTGCAACAGGTAAATCTCACTTGTTTTTCTAAAGGGACAGGGGTTATTCTTTCTGGTTTTTCTACAACTCCCTTGGTCAAGGCCTATAGCTAGTACTATAGGATTGTCTACATTTCTGGCGCCCAACGTGGGTTACAAATCTGTTGGCTTTTTGGAATCTCTGTTGATCTAGGCTTCTCTCTTTGGTGGATCTCCTTTGGTTGATTTTGGATTTGGTTCTATATCTCTTTGTGGTTGGTCTAGGGGTCTTCTTTTCTGTTGGATTTGGTCCCTCCTAGGTCTCTAAGGCTCTTGGGGGAGACTTTGGCTATCTTTGGTGGAGATTAGAGGCTGTAACTTGGAATTCCTAGGATGGTTAGGATTCAGTCTTGGGATGGTTCAAGGTTTTTGGGAGAGGATGCAAAGGGGTTTTTGGCTAGGTTTGAGGTTGTTTCTGAGATTGATGGGGCCTCACTGTTGGACATGGTTAGGCAAGTAATCTTTTTCATTGGTAATAGAGAGGTGGAGAAGGAAGTTTCTGGGATGGCAGGATATAGGAGTCAGGACTGGGGAAAGTTGAAGATTGAAATGGTTAAAAGGTGGCCTACTACTTTCTCAATGTTGGATCTTCATGGGATTTCTAGGAAGTGGGAATTGAAAGGTGGTGTGACTTCTCTTTCTCAGTATGGGGAATTTATGGAGGAGTTTGGGGAGGCTCTGGATTATCTGGTATATAATGATATATTACCACATGAAGATGGGGCCAAGTATGTATTTTGGAGTGCCATGGGTAGGAATGTAAAGGTGGAGGTTATGGAGATTCTTTTAAAGGCTGACTTGATGAAGACTCTTCAAAATGGGGAAAATAGGATTCCTGGTATGGCTATTCTGAAGGAGGTTATTTTGGGATATTTGGATGGTATTATGGATAGGGATGTGGAATCTGGAGAGGAAATCCTGTTGGGTGGAGAGGTTCAGGAGACTGTGGTGGAAAATTCAGTTTCTAGGGAGGAGTTGGAGCCATCAATTTTTGAAGATGGGGACTCTGATGATGTTTGTGAAACTTATTTTTCTTTTCGAAAGGATGCCATGGGATCTCAGGAATGTGCTTCACTGGATGTTTTGGAAATGTACACACTGAAGGATCAGTGTATTTCCTCAAGTTTGGGTGAATTATGTCCGAAGGAGGACTTGTCTGGTCATGAAGAAGGATTTTGGGATATTGAGAAGGAATCTGTGGTAGATGAATGGTTGCTGTGGGATGATTATTTTTCTTTCTCAAGTTCAGATAATGACTTATTGGAGGAGGATGTATCAGTTGAATTTTTGGATGGACAGATGGATTCTGTCTTGGATCTTTTTCTCATAGAGGAAGATTATTTTCAGGTGGTTCCCTCAAAATCTGAAGCTCTCTGCTTGGAGGAGGATTTTTATTTAGATGTTATGGATGTTATTCTGGAGGATTTTGCAGATTCTAAGCAAGATTCCTGTAGGGAAGGGGAAAATTGTGATGTTTTGGATGTCACTGGTATGGAGGTTGATTCTAAAGATGTGGTGGAGGTTCCAGATGGTTCACAGGGTGGAGAATTTATGGATTCTGGTAATATGAACTATGGTAGACTCAGTGTATGGAGGAGGATGGAAGATTTGTTTGGAGGTCTGATTTTGGGATATCAGAATTGGAGGAGGAGCTTAGGGGGTTCAATCCCTAGGGGAAAAGTTATTGCTTTAAACCTTGGGATTTCAAGAATCTGATTCCTCCCAGATGAGGATAAACTACATAATTTGTTTTGGTTTTGCTTAATTTGGCCTCTATGTATTTGGTCAGGATTTTTTTTTGTTTTTTCCAATTCTTATCGATCTCTCTGGTTCAAGTCTCTGTATAAAAAAAGGGAGGCGGGGCCGCTTCAGGCAGCACCTCCAACATTGGGTGGCCTGCCCGTAATGAAAAAAAAAATCTTAGTATAATGAAGATGGAAGAAAAGAAAAATTCAAGTGAAGATGGATATTTTATTTAAAATAAAATGAAGATAAAAATGAAGATTATTGTTTTTATTTCACCTCCAGCATGAGGTTAAACTGCAAAATTTTATTTTTAAATTGGTTTTTTTTTGGCTTTCAAGAATTTTAATGGTTTTGGTTTTTTATGGGAGAAGATTTGTGTTGGAAAATCCTTTTTGTTAGAAGGTACAAAGGGGTGGGGCTTCTAGATTTTATTTTGGCAAGTGTGGGGGTGACTGATGGGCTGGCTGCTCTATCAACAGTTACCCCAGATTGTCTGTTTCCAGCCCCTTCTCTTAATTTTGTTGAATTCTAGTATTGGTTTTTTTTCTTTAACAGGTTTTTAGTCCACCATGACTTTAAACTGGAAATTCTTTTGGTCTTCAAGTGCTGGACCCCTCATGTTTATTGGTTTTGTTTAATTTTGTTGGATGTTGTGTTTTTGTTAGAAGGTACCCAGGGGGGGCTTCTAGATTTTATTTTGGCAAGTGTGGGGGTAACTGATGAACTGGCTGCTCTTTAGAACAGTTACCCCAGAATGTCTGTTTCAAGCCTTTGGTTTTTTTCTAGTTGAATTCTAGTGTTGTTTTTTTTTTGTGATTCAGGTTTTTAGTCCTCTATGACTTTAAACTGGATTGCCTTGGATTTCTTTTGGTGCTTTTGGATTGGTGGTGGATGACTGGTGGTCTCCCATCATTTTTACTTATTTGAGGGAGCCCATCCAGTGATCTCTTCTGTTGACCTGGAGCTGGCTTTGCTATGTGGTTCTAGGGTGTTTGATGTGAAAGTGGTGGATTCAAGATTATTTTCTTTTTTTCTCTTTTTTTTCTTTTAATTTTTTTATGGAGGCTATGTTTGTTCAAAGGCTCAAGATAGGGCTCTGGCAATGTTTTTGGTAGAAGAGGAGGAGTCAAAATAGAAAAAAAAAATTTATGTGTGACCACATCAAGGTGCACCTGGATATGAGTAAGGTATCAGGGGATCAGCTCATCAATTTTCTGGGGGATACCGTTTAATTTTGTTTTATTTGTTAAAGGAGGTTAAATGTTTTGGCTTTGATGATTCTTGGTTTGGGGATTTATGGGCAATATCTTCAAGATCTCTTTTCTGGAAGGTGCTTCAAGACTTTAAACTGATCTTTTATTTATTGGCTATATCTTCAAGATTTTTTTGGAAAGTCCTTCAAGACTTTAAACTGATCTTTTAATTACGGGCTCAAGATTTTTTGAAGTCCTTCAAGACTTTAAACTGATCTTTTAATTATGGGCTCAAGATTTTTTGATGTCCATCAAGACTTTAAACTGAAAATTCTGTTAGTCCTCCAAGACTTAAAACTAGCTAGTTTTTAAAGATTTATTCAAGAATTTAATTTTACTACTGTGGATCTAGTAGTCCTCCAAGACTTTAAACTGGCTGGTTTCAAGATTTTGTCAAGAATTAGTCCATCAAGACTTTAAACTGAACACTTTGTTAGTCCCCCAAGACTTTAAACTGAGGATTGTTGATGGTAAGTCCCCCAAGACTATAAACTGAGGAATGGGAGGCAGTGTGATGTGGATGTTTAAAGGCAGAAGGATCCAAGGGGGAAATTCTGATTTTTTAAAGGCAATTTTGGGGGTGACTGATGGGCTGGCAGCTCTATATACAGTTACCCCAGAAAGTTAGTTACTTCTCTAAATCTTTTTCTGGTTGATATCTGGTTCTGGGTTCTGTGATTCAGGTTTTTGCAGTCCCCCAAGACTATAAACTGAGGATTTTTTAAGTCCCCCAAGACTATAAACTGAGGGCTGTTATTCCCACAAGACTTTAAACTGACGGCTGTTAGTCCCCCAAGACTTTAAACTGAGGGTTGTGAGTCCCCCAAGACTATAAAATGAGGAAATTTTTATGCTGGTAGAAGGTTATAGTCAGGAAGACTTGTTAACTGGATATCACTTTTAATTGTTGGAAGCTGGTACAGCCAGATTTGGAATTGAGGAACAGAAGAAAGAGATTCTTTTCACAGAGATAGATTTAATTTTAAGGCATGGTGCAAGTGAAGTTTTAAAGAAGAAGCTTGGATTGCTGGTTCAGAAGTTCACTTAGGATGGAATAAGATCAGGTTGAAGAGAGAAATGGGCTGTTTGTAAAGATTCTGAAGAGTTGTTTGAACATAGTTTTTGGTGAATGAAGAATGGGGACATTCTTGATTGGAGGGAGGATGTGGTGATCCAAACCTGGGTAGGCTTTTGGAGTGCATATTTGGGGGTATTTGGTATGTAGGGTGTTTTTGGGGTTATGGTGTTATTAGTGGATTTTTTTCATCTTTAGGTGATAGTTAGTAGTGTTTATGGAGGCTTAAGCTAGGGTCACTTATTATGTCTCAGCTTAATGTCCTTTCTTTTCTCTTCATTTTGGTATCCCTTATGGGTGGTTACTTTGTTTTATAGGGTAGTTATGGTATTGTTATTGGTATTTATCGAATGTTTATTGCTTAGTGATACTTATGTAGGCTTAAGCTAGGGTCACTTATCATGTCTCAGCTTATTTTCCTTTATTTTCTTTTCATTTTGGTATGTCTTATGTGTTTTTATCTTGTTTATTAGTGAAGTTATGGGTTGTATGGGTGTTTTAGGGCCTAGAAGGGGCCCCCCTGCCCCCAAGCGGCCTGCCCGCCCCTAAGCCGCATCCTGCCTTGAAGCTGTGTGCCCGTCTGGGTGCTGGGGAGGCGCTAAAATGCACTTTTATGTATGAAAAAGGCTGTGAAATCTGGATTTTGGGTGGTGAATCAGTCAGGGTGGTCTGTTCACTGGCTGTATGATGCGTGTGTGGGAAGATTTTTAGGGGAATCATCTTATTTATTTACTTATCGCCTCTTTGTTCCTCACTGTCTCATTGGCTTGTGTTTTGTTGTAATATAGTACTGTTCATTTCAACTCTTTCTGGTAGTCTGTCTGGTACTATTATCTTCACTTTTAAAGGGGTCAAGAGTGTTTAATTAGAGGGTCTAGCAAACAGATCTCCAATTTGCTGCAACAGGTAAATCTCACTTGTTTTTCTAAAGGGACAGGGGTTATTCTTTCTGGTTTTTCTCCAACTCCCTTGGTCAAGGCCTATAGCTAGTACTATAGGATTGTCTACAGCAGGTAACCTGCATCCACCAGTTCCTAAAATGGTATCTTCACTATCTTTTACTGGAAGACGTATCTCCACAGCATCATCCACTAAAACCTCATTGATTTTCAAATCTGTGTCAACTAATTATTTAATTTGCTTACCATTTACAGTAATCTTCAAATATCCTAAAGAACCTGCATAATGTGGCTCCCTAGGTGATTCAACAACTGGCTGAAATAAATTCTCTCCTACATCAAACTCAGAGTAATTAGAAACTCTTTTCTTCCTACACTTATCCACAATTCCATTTTCTATGTCTGGAACTACTGCTTTCAATACCTCCAATGGAACCAAAACCATAGTTTTAAACACTGCACAACTAAGTCCTCAGCTTACTTAGGAAATTCAGAATTTACTGGTTTCTGAATCCTCCACTTAGGTTGAGTCGCCTTCGCTCCTGCTTTTGCTTTTCCAGGTGGGCTCTTTGGATTATTATGCCTTGCTCCCAGCATTCCTTCAGCAGGTACCACTCTTTGCTGAACTACCTCTGGGTCATCCATCATCACTGGTTTCTCTATTGCCTGATGATCTATACCATACCCAACAGATTCCACACCATACATTTCAACATCCTCCATAGGCGCAGGTGTATTCTCCCTTGTAGTATACCCTACTTCCTCTATATCCTATGGATTTGCATATCTAGAGCCAGCTCTTCTTCTCCTACATTTTCTTTTGCTTTGCTGAAAACATTTCCAAGTGCGCTGCATCAAGTGGTGCCACAACTGCTCCCTCTTTTACTTTAAAAGCAAAAACCATGCAAGTAACTGCAAAATTTACTGATTTTGTGTCCTTGTCCTTCTCTTTAGCTTCAGGCTCCTTTCCCTTACTTAAGTTTCCCTCTATAGACTTTTTATTAATATGATAAATGACCATGGCTCAAACTCCCCAATCCTTATCCTAAACAAGTTTAGTCCCATCTTCCAACACAAGTGTAGTTCCATCCTTGTAAACTACCCTCTCCTCTTTATCCTTTTGAATCTTGTTAGACCTCATCCTAGTATTTCCCTCTTTATTACAATAATAACATACCACATTATAAAAGCCTGATGATTGGGGAGAAATCTTGGGTCTAAAAAGGTCCTTTTCCTTTTCCATATCCATAATTTTCTTCTTCAGCTCCTCTATCCTAGCCATCACAGAATCTGGATCTTTAGAAAAGACTTTCACTTTAGGAGAAAAAACTTGCAGAGGCAATCCTACACCAGACACAACCTCTACCACTTCCTCACTATCCAAAGAAACTCTGGCTGCATGGTGCTCTACTTTTCGCAACTTTATTTCCACTTCCACTTCTGTCTCTACTTCTTCTAGTCAAGAGTACTTTTAATTACTTTCCCTCTTCTCGACTAACTTTCCTTAATTATCCAATGCCTCTCTTCCCAGTTTTCAACTTTGGGTGTTAACACTTCACAAAACCAAGGTAAAGATGCATTATTATCACTGAAGTCTTTGTTACTAACCAAATACTCAACCATACAAGCAAACTCTTCCCTAAAGCTTTTAAAGTCCTTAGGTTCTCAAACACCCTCTCTAGCTTTAACCTTGCTTACCAAGATAACTAGATCCTTAATCATGTACCTAGTTTCCTCGGTAATCTTTGGCCATATCTTAGGTATCTGTTCCTTTAGCGCTAACAAATCATGCTTTTTGTGACCTTTTAGTTCCTCCAGTTCATCCTTGCACTCATTTGATACAAAGAACAATACTTGGAGCACCATATCATATTCAGTTGCACCATGAACTTCCACCACTTTTTTTAACCTACATAAGAACTTTTTGGTATTAATGACTGCAAAAAACAAGCTTTCAACTTTACATCTAATAATTTTAGTTACCCTTGGTGGTAAAAATGCTGTCAAAATGGGAAATTTGACCCTCTCCTGAGTGACCATAGACGTAGTAGCTGTAGGATGCATTCTACCTTTTTAAATATTCTAATTATAAGCAAAAACAAATAAGCACTAAAAGCCTTTATTGACTATATTCTTATTTAATACATCCCTATGCTATACTCTGAAAATGGCTCTTAATTGACTTGTTGAATATCCTACAACTCTTTGGCTGAAGCGCCAGCTTGATTACCTCCTTTCTGACAAAACCCTAACAAAAACAATAAGAAAATAATAACTGTACTTACAATCTGCTGGCTACTGTTGAGACACAAATTGTAGAAAAGAAATAGTTCTATAATACTAAGCTATAGACACAATTTTGAGATGGGTTGGTTCTCCCTCCTACATGTAACTCTAAAAATAAGCACCTGCATCTCTATTATACAAAGACAGTGAAAGCATGTATTGTAAGTCTGGTTATTTATTCTGGGTGTGGATATGGAATGACAATTAATAAAAGAAATAGAATGTGAATATATTTTAATATAAGCAATCAAAATTTTGGCTAGATCTATTCTCAGTAAGCGCTAGTATTCTCAGTCACTCCCTCTTGAAGCACTCTATCTAATACTATCCTTACTGTAGCAATAAAATAAATCTACAGTGCTACTTCTGGTATGCACACCTAATATGTACAAAAAAAATATATCTATTGTTTTATTAATTACTAATATCCCACACACACAAACCTCTACTATTTACAAGTACTTATATACATTTGTATGTTCAGTTCCCCTTTTTTATGTTTCCTTTCCCTACAGGTTTTCCTACACAAGTTCAGCACTAATACAAGTATATCAAATGGTATCTAAATATCTCAAAGATCTAATTACATTTATTAGAATGGGTTTTAGCTCCAATAGCACCTGAAACCTACACTTCTTAAGATCCCTTAATAAATAATAGGTTCTGCACCGCCTTTCATACCTATTGCAATGACCCACGCTGGCAACATAAGTATCCACTAATTGTGAAACCCTTCATGCTTCAGCAAACAACTTTCCTATCTTGAATCCTACCTTTCTTATCCTTTTCTTGAGTGCTAATGATAAAACCTTTTATTTTCTAGTGCTTCTACTTATTTGTTCTAACATGTTTTCTATCTTCATGGGGGGTCACAGCTTCTCTCAAAAGCATCTCTTCTAGCGTAAATTTCTATGCCACTTCTATTGCCACTTTTTTAAGTCCATATCATACATCTAGCGCTGCCCATGACTTCTTGCAAGCTCATGCCATATTTCCTTGTTCTATAGCCTTTTATGTACTTACACCAATTGTTTCCCTGCCGCAGCCTATAATTCCATAATACACACAAAAAAAAGTAAAAAAACTAAAACTGTGTGCGGAGTGTCTTCCTTTTCTGCACTATCACATCCCTTTGTTGTGCTCATGTAGCCATTCTACTTGACAACCCCTTTGTTGCGCTTTCTGAAAGCTGCAACATTGCTGAGTTACTGAAAGATGTGTACCACAATGTCTTAATGGTGAAGATAACAAGGCAAAATCACAAATAAACATTCTCACATAGGTACAAATACCTAAAAACCCCTTAACTTCTGTAGTATTTCTTGGTCTTGGTCATGTGAGCACCTTTCTGAAACCACTGAACAAAATTCAAGTAAGTTTATCAAAAATGAAAAATATTCTTCAGAAGAATCTTCAGCTAAAATAAAATTAGATTCAAAAAAATCTAACCCTAATTCTGACTCTGCTTTTCAAAATTACACAAAAACTTGAAAATTGATGAAGAAATTCCAACAAGATGGAGATAAAAGCCTAGATGAAAATTAGATAAGAGTTTCAGAAGCTTTATTCTCTAATTATGCAATACAAAAACATAAAATAATTTAAGTGAAATTTGGAAAAAGAGGCTCAACTTTTAAGGTCAAATTCTCAGCAACCACTGAACCAAATTTAAACCTGTTTGTGGGAAATGAAAGATAGGCTTCAGGAGAATCATCAGTTAAAAGAAAGGTGATTTAAATAAACCTAACCCTAATTTGTTACATGAAAAATCAAATAAAAGAAATTTAAATTGGGAAAAAAAGGCTTAACATTAAAGGTCAATATCTCACCAACCACTGAACCAATCTCAAATCTGTTTGTGGGAAATGAAAATCAGTCTTCAGGAGAATCTGCAGCTAAAAGGAAGCTAGATTTGAGTAAACCTAACTCTTATTCTAAGTCTTATTTTCAAAATTTTACAAAAACTTGAAAAGTGGTAATGGAGATGAGAAAAGGGAGATTTTAATAAGTCTATTGTTATTCAGATAAGAGTCATGCATATATTTATATATAAAATTTTCAAAGAAGGAGAGAGATATCAAATAGGCATGAAATAAAGGAGATGAAACTTACCTTGATTGAAAAGTAGTAAAAATAGATTGAGAAAGATTGATGTTAGAACTTGGGGGAAATTGAATTTGGAGTAAGTGAAATGCATAAAGAATGTGCAATGTATGTGTTTTAATGACATGGAACCAAAAAAAGTGAAATAGGGGAAAGCAGGGATAATGACCATGCCAAATAGGGATGAAGAGTAGGGTTATGAAGCTAAAAAAGAAAGAAAGGAAAGAGAGAAAAAAAGGTTAATTTTATCATAAAAATCAAAAATAACCACTTTCAAAAAAAATTAGATACACACAAGAAAAAAACAGAAAAAAAATTATAATCAGCAATCAAAAAATCAAAAAAATGAATAAAATCACTTACCTGGAGAGATGAGATGAGAAAATAAATAGAAAAACAAATTGTTTGAGGGATTTTTGAGGAGAGGAGGAAAGAATATGAGGGATTAATGAAAAAAGAAACAGTAAAAAATTATTCAATTGAAGAAAATATGGGATTTCATGTTGAGCTGCTGAATGAAAACAAATAAGACATCTAAAAAAGAGACATTCAGCGTAAATTTAAAATAAAAATTAATATGCAAAAAAAAGAACACCAAACCAAGTGAATTTAGCACACAAGCTGAAAATCTGGAGAGTATGAAAAAAAAATCAAAAGGGTTGTGTTCCAAAATTTTGGAGGGTGATTGGCATAATGATAGAGCCTATGCTGGTGGAAATAATGTTTTGTGACTCAAGGGAGGGGAGAGCTGGTGCAGTTTTGGGATCCTTTTCTTCATAAAGATCATTGAAAAGACACATAAGCTAAATTATCTTCCAAAACCAAGTCAGAATCAGAGTCAGCAGCTAAAGTTAAAGTGATAGAATTCATAGCTGATTGAATATGCTTCCTAGTAGAGAGGTGATTCATTACTGTGAGTAGAAAAGGTGTTTGGTAGAAGGTTTAGGTAATGAGTGGGAAGTGGGAATGTGCCACCAAATGAGCAGGTGGGTTGTGTAGATAGAAAAAAATTTTATGTGTTTGCCACCAAAATTAAGTAGCATAGAGTAAAGAGAGAAATAAGGATTGCATCCACAATTATATTTCATGTGAATTTCTGACAAATTAATAATGGATGTGATGAGTTTGGGATCAGGAATTAGGAATGGAAATAGGGGTGCAAGAGGTGGGATAATGTATTATTGTAAAATTCTTATCCACTAGCCTCAGGGCTAGTGGATAAGTATCTTCTTCAATTAATAATTTCTGATCCTGGAAAAAAAAATCCCTGATCTGTAATTGTGGATCCCTGAACATTGGTACCCCCTAATAGTATATTAGTGTTTAAATGGTAGAATCGATAATGGATTTTTAAGCTTAGAATTGAAACAATAGAATACAATGGAAGAATTAAATAAAATAAATTAATATGTATTATAATACTTCTCAAAAAGAAAGATCTATCCACTAGTTAGAACCCTGTCATACCACCCCATGTACAGCCCCCAGAAATATATTCTCATCACTTTTCAAAAATTTGACTGACTTAAAAATCATGCCTCAAATTAACTGAAACTTTTGAGTATCAATTCATAGCCCTAGAATCATAATGTCATATAAAAAATATAGAATATTGATTATTCTTTTCATGGAATTAAATTTCATTAAAGATGATAAATTTGAACTTTAAAGCTAGTGATTGTAACAAAGTGAGACCACCACCATTGGAAAGAAGGAGTGAAAATACTCCTATTCATAAAAAAAATTATCAAAAAAAAATTATTTGCTGTCAAAAAAATGATATTTTGTTGACTTATTTTTCAAATTTTTTCCAAATTTTTAGTGGAGTGGTCAGTTAACATAACAAAAAAGCTTAAAAAAGTGTCAATTTTTTTTGACCAACAATAGCAGATGTCATTTTTGGAAAATCAGACTTAAACTTTGGACATAAGTCACTTATTTCAAGAATGGGTGTCAGTTCTAATCTCAAATCAGCACTTTTTGCACAATTTTTTTAGGCTTCATAACAACATGTTAGACACAACATCCTTTTGTTGTGTAACACACAAACCTTCTCTTTTTACATGTACTCAAATTTTTGAATTTTTTTCAATCAACATTTCAGACTCAAATTTTTATCTTTCTCATTGTAGCAAGATCATTCTTTTTCACTTCTTGAATCATCACCTTTTTTTAGCTGAAATATCCATTTTTTCCACTGAATATTGTGGTTTCTGAGATAATGAGCTTTAACATTGAGCCATATTTTTTGCACTTTTGAGCTTTTCTTTGTTTCCATCTCATTAATACACATTAATAGCTCATTCTTTATGCATGCCACTTGCTCCATATTTAATTTCCCCCAGATCTTAACTTCACTCTTTCTCAATCTATTTTTTCCTATCCTTCCCTCAGGGTAAGTTTCATCTCCTTTATTTTTTTCATACCTATCTGATATCACTTTCTTTCTATCAAGAACACACACTTATATATATTTAGGAATCTTATCTGGGTGATGGTTAACTTATTTAACCCCTCTTGTAAATATTTTTACTATAACTTTTAAATTTTTTTTGCAATCTGGAAAAAAACTTAGTATTAAGATTAGTTGAATTGAAATCTCATGTACTTTTATAAGATGAATCTTTAGAATCCAAGATTCCATTTCCATAAAACAGGCTTAAATTCAATTCAGTGGTTGCTAAGATATTGATCTTTAAATTTAATCCATTTCTTTGAACTATTTTACTTTTATTTGTTTTGATATTACATACTTAGAAAATATGGCTTATGAAACACTTACTTCATGAGAATTTTTCATATTTTTAACTGTCATTTTGAATTTCAAAGGAAATTCTGACGTTTTCTGATTTCATTCATTTGACCACCTCTCCATAACTTCAAATTGCACAATTTTTCACTGTTTTATTCTTCTTATGCCTCTCTTAAAAAATCCATATTCACTTCTTTCACTTCTTTCTCCTTTTCCTCTATACCACAATCCTCAATTCATGAACTTTTAGTGGTCCTGTGGTATTTTTCTCAATCACTCATCAGGTAAGTAACTTTCACACCTCTTTTTTTAGGTTTCAGCTAATGTGTTTTGTTTTTTTTATTTTGCTCCCATTTTTTGATTTTTTTTCTTGATTTTTGTGCTCATTTTCACATTTGTTTATACTCATTTTTAAAAATTTTTTTGTGTATTTTTACACTTACTTTTGAGTTCATTTATGCTTGGTTTTACACTTTTTTTAACAGTTATTTATGTGCTTTTTTGTGCCCATTTTCATGGGCTTTTTGAAGTGGTTTGGAAAACATTTTTTTGATTACTTTTTGAGACTATTTGACTTGTATTTTTTTGGTAGTTTGGAGCTTTTTAAGGCTATCTTTTGGAATTATCTGAGAATAATTAATTAATCTATTGTTATAGATTTATTTATTTTTCTGTATATTATAGAGTTATGTCTACTCAAATAAAAAAACATGGATACATACAATTCAAATCTTCTCACTTTTTGTCTCTTCTATTATATCAACTCATTTACTTGTTGCCAAATTCCATCACCAACTCCTTAATAAATTGGGTGAGTAAGGTATGAGATGAAGGTTCTATTATTTCTAAACCTTTTTGAAAGCATTGAAAATATGGGTTTGAGGAGAGGTTGCCTTTTATATCTTTCAATTTCTTATTTTGACTTATACAATTCATTTTGCCCCTTCACTTACTTATTGTTCTATACCATTTTAATTTCCTACTGTCATATCATGTCTACATTAATTTATTGAATGTTTTCTTCAATTTATTTGTGTGATTCTCATTTATTTTCTTGAAGTTAATCACTTTAAATTTGTGTCTTACTATTAATAAATTGTTTATTGTAAATTTATGGATTTAAATTGAAATTTTAAAGTTTGAAATTCCTAGTACGATAAAATGCAGGGGGAAGTATTTCCCTTTTTTTTGACTTGAGAATTTAAGAATAAAAGTAGGGAAAAAAGAATTTTATGATATTTTATGCCTATAAAACTGATAGGAATATAAACTGTACATTAGAAAAATGAAAAATTTATCCTCTTACAAGCATGTATTTTAGATTGCAAATATGACTTTGTCAATGTAGAATGTTTTCAAGGTGCTTAATTCCATTTTTGTTAAAATAATATGACCAAGTTAAGTTATTACATAACACATTCTTTAAGATTATGTTAAAACTAATTTGAAAAAATGTGCTAGTGATATTGGACAAATTTCTTACTTTATACCAACAGATTGAGAAATGGAAGTGTTGGGTATAGTGGAATTTGGGTCCACTTTCTTTTATTCATACAATTCTAGCCATTAATATTTGAGGTTGTCTAGAAAGTTATAAAGTATAGCACAACACAGAATCCAGTATAAAACTGATTTTCTTTCAGATATTTTTCTAAGAGAGATTCTTATTTCCTGAAGACTGAAAAGATTACATTTCAATTTTCCAATAGAGTGTTTGATGAAGACTTTTAAATTTTTTCAATAATTAATGAACTTGGTATTTTGGCTGTCTTTTGAAGGTGGTCCCTGAAAATCTGGCAAGACAATCAGAATAAGAATCAGAGTCAAAGAGGTGATTTAGAGATATGAAATTTATTTCTTGATGTAATTTATCACAATTTGAGAGTGTGGAAGGTATTAATAATTTATGATATTAAAATGTGAATGTTGTACATTTTTTTATTTATGAAGTGCTATGCTGCAGAGTTCTGTGTAGGAATGGGATGATGCTGAAAAATTAGTAAAATGAGCCTTCATTATGAAAACAACACTTTTGGTTGAGAAAGTTCTTATTTGAGTGAAATAAGTGACTTTTTTGGTTTTTAAAAAAATCAGTGTTGGGGTTGATGTGTTTTTGGAAATTTGCACTTAGATAAATGCAAATTTGCTCAAACTTAAGTTTGAATATTTCAGAACTGACTAACCCTAATAATTGTTTTTTGATCATTTCTTTTATAACTATTACTATATTTGAGACCCTCTTTCCAGTGGTTCTAGCCTCAATTTTTTTTGAAGCTCCAATTTATAATTTTTAATGAAATTTAATTCCATGAAAAGAATAAGCGATATTCCATGTTTTTGATATGTGATCATAAAATATAGGAACATTAATTTATTTCACAGAATCTTTTTAGTTATTTGAGTCATGTTTTTTAAGTCAGAAAAATGTTTGAAAACTAATGAGGATTTATTTCTGGGGGTTGAACATACAATAAGGGGTTTCAAACATTACCAAACATACCTTTCTAATCTCATTTAAAAAATACCACAAAAAAATGCCCTGAAACATGGCTGATTTGGTACTTGGGGTCTTAAACATAAGTTCAAATACTTCTTACTTTTGTGCCAATTTTCCAACCACAGCCCAGCCCACCAATAACCACATCCCTCAAATTAACTGCACATTATATCTTTTCTCTCCCTCCCACTCTTCCAAGATAGATCATAGCTCTTCTCAGCACAGCAATTGAATTACATATTCATTTCTTTCCTCATCATTTTTTCCTAATAAAGTTCTTATCCTCACAACTTCAAATTGCCATGTACCATACCAATAATCAAGAATTTTCTTTATATCCTTTCCTCAACTCTCCTGAATTTGAAGAACACACTGTATATTCACAAATTGAGCTCTATTAGCCCATTTCGGTACACTTAAAGTAATTTTTTTTATTTTTCATTAGTATTTTTTGTAATTTACTCCCCATATATCAACCAGACCCAAGGGTCATAAAATATAGAAAATTATAAGGAAGTAACTGATGATGGAAGGGTAAATGATAAAGAATCAACACCTACTGTCAAAAGAATGAAGAAAAGAGATTCTTCTGGTGGTGGTACAACTAAATCTACTTCAAAAACTTTTTCTTTTTCTTATGGGGAGATTGTAAAAATTTCAACAAGTTTATACTTTTTTTTGTATTTATTATTTAATTTTTTAGATTTATTTGTCTTATTCTTAAAATTTCAAATTTTTTTCAGAAAATGAATAAGCTAAGATTGAGATCATGAAGTAAAATTAAGGAAAAACTTATGATAATCAGAAACTTATATGTGAGCTGATAGCCCTTGTTAGAATAGTCTTCAATACTGAATGAGGTTCTCATTTAAAAAAATCTGGAGAATTGAATCTTGAAATATAACTTGGTTGTTAGGGAGATTGAATCTAGATAGACCACAGAATTTATGGAAACACAGTATGAAAGTTTATTTTGGAAATTACCTGCCCTTCTTTTTATTATATTATGGGGTGCAGATCACCAAAAAGTTTCTAAGTAAAAAATAAATTTGGCAATACCCTCCCCTTATTTTTATTGAAGTATGGGTCTAGATTACCAAATTTTAAGCTGATTGCATAGATTAACATATAAAACTACATTGGAAATAGTGTAGGAAGCTTTCCTGTGACAACCAGACTTATTCATGTCACAGAAAAGGCTTTCCTACTTTCAAAAATTAAACTGGCAATAGACAGTAACTTGCAGCCTGAAACACAGAATTGTGTTTCCAAATTTTCTTTTCCTTTGAGTTTTATTCTCTTTATTCTTTCCTTTTATATTTTTTTAAATTCAATATTAGTTGTTCAAGAATTATTATGCTTATAACACCCATTTACCTTTTAGCCTCAAGCTGAACTGGATGAGTTTACTGTTTCCAGATGAGCTCTTTCATTTTTTATCACAAAATAATACTGGGTTGATTTTCAATCTCTCCTTCCCCAACCACCACCCACTACTTTCTTGTTACCACCTTAAAAATAAATGCACCCACACCCCACACCCTTCTTGACACCTCTCCCACCATTTGAAACCACACCAACACCCACAGCCACCCACCACCATACCACCACCACCACCACCTTTCTATCACCTCACCTCCACCCACCACCACTTCACTACCACCACATGTATATATATATGTGTGTGTGCATGTACTATAATAAAGCAAATTCCAAACCTATATATATATATATATATATACAAGCCTTTTACATGTGTGCAAGCAGAAAAAAAACATGCTCAGGCCTACTTCACCTAGAATCTGACTAGCTATCCTATATCAACCAGATAGATTGACAAAAGAACAACAAATTGAGAATTTTTATATGCTTGTAAGATGTAAACATATATTTATGTTAAACAGAGGAAATAATACCTTTTTTGGTTCCATAGAACTCATGAATTTATTCATGTACATAATAAAAAATGACACAGTGTAAATTCTCAAAACTGATGGAGGAAAAAAATGAAATGAGATAAAATGAGAAAAAAAACAGTGAAGGGGTGTACAGCAGCACTTGGAACTGTTGAAAGACACATTTAACTGTAGCAGCACATTTCGAATTTGCTTTGTGACTATCAAGGGCAGTTTTTGGCTTGTGATTGGTTGTTG
>JASXTE010000017.1:11916997-11951997 GCA_030280995.1 Hemileia vastatrix
GAAAAAAATGAAAAAAAAAAATACATATAAGATATAAAAAAAGCAAAAAAATAATAGAAGTAAAATATTGAAAAAGTTTGAAAAAAAAGAAAAAAAAATGGTAAAAAAATAAAGAGAAAGTTTGAAAAAAAAAATGAAAAAAATAGAAAAAAAAATGCAAACAAAAAAAACAAGAAAAAGTTTGAATAAAAAATAGTAAAAAATGATAAAAAAAATTTAAAAAAAGTGAAAAAAACCAGAAAAAAAAATAGAAAAGTTTGAAAAAAAATATAGAAAAAAAAGAAAAAAAATGGGATAAAAAATTGACAAAATGGAAAAAAATATGTACATATAATATATAATAAATGTAAAAAAAAATAATTGAAAAAAATACCAAAAAAGTTTGAAAAAAAAGGGAAAAAAAAAATAGAAAGAAAGTTTGAAAAAAAATGGAAATTTTTTTTTAAAAAATTAAAAAAATGTAAACAAAAAAAAATAGAGAAAACGTTTGAAAAAAAATGGTAAAAAGTGGAAAAAAAATAGAAAATAAAGTCAAAAAAAATGGAAAAAATGTGAAAAAAAATATATAAAAATATATAAAAAGTTGGGGAAAAAATTGAAAAAAAATAAAAAAAATTGAAAAAAATGGAAAAAAAAAATGAGGAAAAAAATGAAAAGGATCCATTCTACCTTTTTTTTAAAAACTACTATAATTATAAACAAACAAAAAAATAATAAGCACTAAATGCCTATATTGACTATATTCTTTTTAATACAGTCCTATGCTATCCTCTGAAAATGGCTTGATCTACTTGTTGTAGACCCTACAACTCTTCCCTTGAAATGCCAGCTTTATTACATCCTTTTTGAAAAAACCCTAAAAAAATAAAATAATAGGGGGTGTCAGTTCTGGCAAATCCGCACTTACAAATCCGCACTTAAATTTGACCAAATCCGCACTTAAATAAGTGCGGATTTCCAAAACACACTAGCCCCAATACTGGTGGATTTCAAAATGAAATAAGTCACTTATTTCACTCAAATCCGCACTTTCTCAACCAAAAGTGCTGATTTCACCATCAAGTCCCATTTCACTGATTTGTCAGCATCATCCCATTCATACGCAGCACTCCGCAGCATAACACTTCATAACTCAAAACATCGTACATCACTTACATCTTCATATCATATCATATAAGAGTCATGCCTTCTTCACTTTCAAATCGTGATAAATTACATAGAGCAATGACTTTCATGGCGCTTGAACTGCTCTTGGACTCTGATTCTGATTCTGATCTAGAAGAAGATTTTGTCGTTTTATCAAAAATGGCCAGGAAACGTTACCTTCTTCCCAGAAAGCCTCAAGTACTTCATACCCCCAAGTACACCATCCAAACACTTCTTAACCTATCTACACCCAGTTTTAGACAGCTGTTCAGGACTTCTCAGGAATGTTTCCTTAAATTGCTTGAGCTTATTCAGGATCATCCCATATTTCACAATAATTCTCAAAAAGAACAACGACATCCTTCAATTCAATTGGCCATCACACTATGTCGTTTGGGTTCAAATGGTAATGGAGCCGCTTTGAAACGTTTAGAAAATGTCTTTGATTTAGGGTATGGTTCAGTTAACACTTATACCAAACAATGTATCACTGCCATCAACTCCTTGGAATCTCAACTTCTCACCTGGCCAACAAAAGAAGAGCGACTTGAATCATCTCAGGTTATGCAAGAAGAGGGCTTTCCAGGATGTATTGGTTTTGTTGATGGTACTACTATTCCTTTGAGCCAGAAACCTGCTCAAGGTGGAAACAATTACTTTGACTGTAAAAAGAGGTAGATTATTTTTAACTCCTTTCATCCTCCTTGAAACTAACACAAACAAATATATCTTCTTTATAGATATTCAATTAACGTTCAGCTTATATGTGACGTAAACAAAAAATTTATATCATTCTTTGCTGGCTATCCTGGCTCATGTCATGACTCCTACGTCTTCCAAAGAATGCATATTTCAAATGAACCTGAAAAATTCTTTGATGAAAATCAGTATCTTCTTGCAGATTCTGCTTATGTGAATGGAAAGTATGTACTTCCTGCTTTTCGGGGAGCAGCTTCAGAAGACAGTCAAATTGCCAAATTCAACAATCATTTGGCAAAGTCAAGAGTCCGTATTGAACATTCTATTGGAATCTTGAAAGGCCGTTTTTCTAGTTTAAGGGAATTAAGAAGTCCTCTTAGAAATAAATCTGAAATGGAGGCGGTGATCAACTGGATTCTGTGTTGCACTATACTTCATAACCTACTTGCTGACCTCAAAGATCAATGGTTAGAGCTGTATGAAGATGAACAAGTTGATTCACCTCCGACTATATCCAACACTTCTATTTCTCAATCAACTAGTATAAGGGCGAAAATCCTTCCAATAACACTCCAACATTTTTCAACGCAATTTTAATTTTTTTCTCTTTCTCTTCAAATTATCAATTTGCATGTATTATTCACTGAGAATGGTAAATTTTTTTGCATATTTTTTTGGTTTTTGAATTTTCTGTTAAAGTCTTATTTTTTTTTCTCTCTGTGTTTTCTTTCATCAACTCAACATGAAATCGCATATTTTCAGCAAACGCATATTTTTTCAGTCACTCAAAGGTTGGGAAAGAGTTGAAAGGGAAGATTAAGGGTTCCGAGGCATTTTAAATGAAGAAAAGGGTCTGGGAGAGGTTGAGAGGGGTGAAATGGGGATCAAAAGAGGATGGCATACAATGGGGCTGGGAGGATAGCAAAAGGCATGGGGAGGGAAGACAAGCATGTGTTGATAGAATTGAAAGGGATGGAGATTGGTGCAAACAGAGTGTGAAAATAGGAGGATGAACTCTGTTCTTCGGGCGAAGAACAGAGTTCACTTCCATAAAATATTAGCTGAAACATAGTTTTCAATTCTGTAAAAACAGTTGTAAGTAATAGAAAAAGTCACTGATTTTTTTTATATGTAATCCTTGCTTTACGAGGAGACTTTTGTGACGAAGCAGATTTTTGAGTTACCTTTTGAGATTTGGAATGTCTGGGAGGCATTATGAAACTGGCACATAACAAGAAAAAAGATTAAAAAGTAGAAGAAATAAGTAAAAAAGAATGTAAACATGCCTGGTCAAAATATTGAAAATGTCAGGAAGGGGTGTGTGCCGAGGATTGATGGGTAGGTAGCGAGGAAGGTCAGTGTGTCACATGTGACAGGGATGGGGTAAGAAAGGAAGGGATGTTTTGTGGCCAAAATGTGGTTGTGAAAAAAAACGGGAAAAAAGTGCTGATTTGAGGTCATAACTGACACCCTTTTTTGAAATAAGTGACTTTTTTGCAAAATTTAAGTGCTGATTTGTAAGTGCTGATTTGGTTTGAAATCCGCACTTAATTTAAGTGCGGATTTGCCAGAACTGACACCCCCTAATAACCATACTTACAATCTGGAGGCCACTTTTGGGACACCAATTTTAGAAAAAGAAATGTTCTATAATACTAAGCTATAGACACAATTCCAAGATGGGTTGGTTCTCCTTTCTAAATCTCATTCTAAAAAGAAGCGCCTGCCACTCTTATATTTAAATACAGTGAAATCATGTATTTTAAGTTTGGTTATCTATATATTTTTTTATGGAGGAGAAAGTAGAATAAATTTGTAGAGATTTTTTTAAAAGAAAAGGGGAAATATAATTTAAAATAAGCAATCAAACTGTTGGCTAGATCTATTCTCACTAAGCACTAGTATTCTCAGTCACTCCATCTTGAAGCGCTCTATCTAATACTATCCTTACTGCATCAAGAAAATAATTCTACAGCACTATCTCTGTTATGCACACCCAATATTTAAAAAAAAAATACATCTATTTCAACTTTTATTTAAAAGAAAATATCTATTTATATTTATTCTCTAACTTTTTCTTCTCTCCCCTACACTATTTACAAGTGAGTGCTTATATATATTTATATGATCAGTGCCCCTTTCCTATGTTTCCTTGCCCATAGGGTTTCCTACACAAGTTCAGCACTAATACAAGAATATCAAACGGTATATAAGTATCTCATTAGTCTATGTACAATTTTTGTGTAAGTCTTGGTTCTAGTAGCACCTGAAACTCCACTCTTATGTACATTCCCTATTCTTCCTGAGATTCCTAACTTAAATAATAGGTACTATACCACCTTCATACCTATTGTATAACCCACGCTTTCCATGTGAGTCTCTGATAATAATGGAACCATCCGCCCTAAGGTATTGACTCCCCTATTTCAGATCTTACCTGCTATCTTTTGTTTGAGTGCTACCTTCTTTCCTTGACATATTTTTATCTCATTGGGTGAACACCACTTTTCCTAAAAAAACATTATCCTTATCTTAGGTGTGATTTTTCATGCCTTCACTCATTGATATTCCTTAACTCCATAGTATGCATCTGGAGCTTACCAGAGTTTATGCAAGTACATACCATACCCTTTAATCCTATGGTCCAGATACACATTTACCTCTATTCTTTACTTGTTGCTGCTTGTGTATCCTTCTGCCCCTAAAAAAAAGTGTGCTCAGAGTTTAACTTTCCCTGTGCTTTGAATATCCCTTATTTGTGCTTCTGTAACCATCATACCTGACAAACCCTTTGTTGCACCTTTGAGAATTGATCATTTTGCTGCACTCCTGGAAATTTTGCTGCATTACTTCAAGATGTGTACCACAGCGTGAAAGATGCACAGGTATAAAATGAAAGCTCCTTTGAGCGTGGGAATACTTCATTTCAAAAATTTTACTATCATCTCTTATACCTTTTTTTCAATTTAAGGCCTGAACACACCAACCCTACCCCTACGCCTCCTCACCCCCAAGCTGATGGGGGGCTTCCCACTCGTCAATTCAAAACTCTATGCATGGCCTGATTGTCCATGGATTTATTTTGTGTGGAGAGTACGGCATCACGAGGTCCTTGCAAGAAGTGCAAGATTTTTCAATGGAATTGAATAGTGTGTAATGAATTGGCTCTCAATGATAATGAAGAGCCATTTACCTCTACTAAATATTGGTTTATTGACAACACAAAGGCTGTCATTGAAGATATCTGGGATGTGTCTACCACCAGTGATTTGGCTGTAGATGAATTGGAGGGTTTGGAAATCTCCAGTAGTGTCAGTACAGTCTAGTATATAAGTATGATATAATAGTATTATTTTATGGTCCTACTACTTATTAATAAATGATTTAGTGACTAAACCTCAGGGGAAGACTAATAGAATAGTTATACTCAAATTAAACTCACAATACTTGGATTTAAATGCGTGCTAGTGGTGGAAAATAGAAGAGTAAAATATAGTTATAGCTTTTATAAAGATAATATCAATTTATAAGGGCTTTATAATATATTTCTAAATGTTAATAATTGTAGTGTAATATTTGTTTGAAGTGTAGTAATTGAATGATGATAATAAACCGTCAAAATCCCTTCTTACTTATACCCAAATCCACTGGAGTGCACAGACCTTCAATCCAGATGATGTCACTGCTATCCCCGGCAATTACAGCACTGTGAGGGCCCATCACCTCCCCATGGCGTCCACTTCAAGCAGTTTCAACACCCAGACCTCCAGTAAGGACCTTCCATCACTATTAATAATAACACAGAGTCATACCATAAATAGAAAACCCAGATAAAAGCGGATACCATAAAGAAACAGGTAAAATAAATGATCAAAAAGAGATTTAATGAAACTAAAAGCATATAAAGGAAACAAATAAAATGTCCAAGCCCCCAATAACATCCCCAAGCATCCGCATTAACCCAGAAACATCCTTCCAACCCATAAATCCGTGAATAACCATCCAAGGAAGTAATTTTAGTTGTCCAAACTGGGTGTATGCGCCTGATATAGGTGTCTATGCTTCTGTAGGCGTTGTGAATCCACTGATTTCGTCCATATGACCTAAAATAAGCAGAAAAACAAAGGTTATAGGCTATTAAGGGGCTAAAACCCACTTATATACCTAAATATACATAATATACTGCATATTTCACTGAATATGAGATTTATGTATACATATAAGCTTATGTATGTCAATAATTACTTCATATCACTTAAGATAAGTATATTATGACTCCATTAACACCTTAATAAGTATTATTAGGCCATGGATAAGCTATTTAAACTATTATAAATTATATAATAGAATAATAATTATATATATATATAATAAAATAATATATATTATTATTTTAACCTTATTTTTAAGATATAAGCTTAATCTAATTAAGGTTATCTTATTTTAAGCATAAGAAATACTCAGTACTAAGGATATTTAGGCTGACACTCTCTCACCCCAAAAAAAACAATAAAAAAAAATGTTAAGACATTTTAATTAATCTTAAGGAATGAAATAAAAAATATAAAATAATTTTTATAATACATATACTGAATGAACAGTATTATTTAGATTTAAATTTTTTCAAGAGATTTTTAAGATCAGAGATTTCATTTTCTGGAATCCACTGGTCATATTCACTTGATTTATTTTTAAATCTTAATAGATACTCAACTCCCTTTTCTTTAGTAAGGTGTCTCTTTTTAAGTATCTTTTCAATTTCTGCTTTTTCCACTATTTCTTCAGGTTGCTGTTTATGCCTTCCTGATCTTCTTGGAAAGAGAGCAGTATCATTAGAATGGTATGGTTTTATAAGAGAAATAGGAAATACTGGATGTTTTCTATCATAAGGTGCATATAGAATAACCTCAACAGCATTATTACCAACCATCTTTTTAACTACAAATGGTCCAATGAATGGATCCTTCAATTTAACATTACCATTTAAATTGAAATGTAGCGTTGAAATAAGGACTTCATCACCCTCTTTGAACATTTGTTCTTTATGGGCTTTATCCCATCTTTTCTTTTCATACTCAAAAGCCTTATTTATACATTCTTGAGCATGTTTTCTGCATAATTCCTGCATCTGAAGAAAAGATTTAGTACCTGGATGAATATCCAATCTAGGTAACTTATTAAGAGTTTTAGCAGGGGTATTAGGTACATAACCCAACCATAACTCAAATGGCTTTTTGCCAGTGACAGAATGTACTGTACTATTATATGCAAATTCTAAACCTGGGATAAGGGTTACCCAATCATGCGTGAATTTGTCATTGTCTTTAAAATTAAGACCAAAATCACAGTATCTTCTTATCATATCTTCTAAGGTTTGTATCATTCTTTCTGCTAGCCCATCAGTTTGTGGATGGTGTGCTGTAGAAAGTTTTAATTGACACCCTGAAACATCCATAAGTGACGTCCAGAACTCAGAAGTAAATTTAGGATCTCTGTCAGAAACTATTGCTTTGGGGAAACCTGCTGTATTTAACATTTGTGTCCACCATAAAAAAGCTAAGTCCTTTGCAGAAACCTCTTTGTGGGTAGGAATAAATTTACACATCTTTGTAAATCTATCTACAATTACCCAGCAGGAGTTATAACTCTTATGCCCTGCTATTGGCAAACCTGTTACAAAGTCCATGTTAATGATTTCCCATGGAGCTTTTGGTTGCTCAATTTGTTGTAATAAACCAGCTCTTTTTCCTGTTAATCTTTTAGATTTCTGACAAGAATCACATGTTTCAACATATTTCTGAACATCCTCAGACATGTTGATCCACCAAGCTGTGTTTTTTACTCTGGTTAATGTTTTATGATAGTCAAAATGACCTGCTAATATATCATCATGACATATACTTAACATTAACTCCTTCATTGAAGGGGGAATTACAATTACATTACTTAATTTTTTCCTGTAATATATAAAACCATCCTCAATGGAAAATTTTCCTTTCTCTAATGCCTCTTTATACTTATCTGGTAATGTTTTTATTAAAACATTCATTGAAGCATTAGATGGATCATTTAATATTGTAGTTAATTTACTTAAGTCAGGATCTGAATTATAATTATCAAGAATTGATTGCATAAATTCATCCTCAAGATCTACAATATAAATGCCATAAATGTTAATAATCTCTGATTCAGGAACATAAGCAGGATTATCATCATTATTAGGCAGAGGTACTCTAGATAACAGATCTACATTAGAGTGCAAGGTTCCTGCTCTATGTGTAATAATCATCCGTCCTCTGTATTCTTGTACAGCTAATTGCCATCTAAACATGTGTCTATTAGGAGTTTTCATGTTTAAGAGTGACTTAACTGCACTACAGTCAGTTATTAACTCAAATTTTTGGTCTTCAAGGTAATAATGTAGCTTTTCAAGAGCCCATACTACTGCCAAACATTCAAGTTGAGTAGCACCATATTTTAATTCACCACTTCTCAGAGTACGTGAAATATAGAAGATTACTACTTCTGACATTTTACCTTCAATAAGTTGTTTTTGATGCAAAGCAGCACCCAGTCCAATAAAACTTGCATCTGTATATAATACAAAAGGTAATTGGAAATCTGGTAATCCCAAGATAGGAGCTGTCATTAAACATTCTTTCAACTTATTAAAAGCTTGTTGTCTTTCATTATTCCAAATGAAAGCTTCTGATTTCTTTATCAGTGTGGTCAGTGGTGCAGCAATTGATTGGTAGTTTTTTATATATTGTCTATAATAACCACACATTCCAAGAAAAGATTGTACATCCTTCACATTTTGGGGAATGCCAATATTCTTTATTGCAGCCACTTTATTTTGGTCTACACATATTTGTAAGCCAGATACAATATGACCAAGCACTTTTAAAGATTCAAACCCAAATTTACATTTTTTCAATGCAAGGGTCATTTTTATTTCATCCATTTTTTGAAATACTTTCCTTAAATGGATTATATGTTCATCAAAAGTTTTAGAGAACACTATGATGTCATCAATGTATACCATTAACCATCCCTCAATCATTTCATTATGGAATGTTATATCCATTAACTTCTGAAATACTGATGGAGCATTCTTTGGTCCAAATGGCATTCTGAAATACTTATAAATTCCCATGTGTGTTGTTATCAACAAAAAGTTCTGTGAATTCTTTTCAACAGGAATTTGATGGTACCCTTTATTTCCATCTAGGCAACTTATATATTTAGCACCTTTAAGGGTAGCATGTATAGAGGCAATCCTTGGCAAGGGATAAATATCATCTACTGTAAATGTATTTAATGCTCTATAATCACCGCACAGTCTTGCTTTATCTTGTTCATAAGAAATCAGCACTGGTGATATTACACAATATTTTGGTGTAGTTTCAACCTTCTCAAGAATGTTCATCTTTAATAACATCTTAATATTATCCTCTATGTCTTTCCTCTTCATTGGTGAAGCAGGGTATGGTTTCTTTTTAAGACTAGCAGGAATATTATCCATATTACAGGTTAAACTAATTTTCATTTCATGATCTTTTACAAGGCCAAGTTCATTTGTACCATGTGCAAAAGCCATTGGAAAAGTTTTAATTAATTCCAAAATATTATCTTTCTCAGTTTCACTTATCTGAGTGCCAAATGATGCTTTTGAAATTTCTGTTTCCAGAAGTTCCATCTCATTGGATTCTCTTCCTTTAGACGGGGAATTTGTTACTGACTCAATGTGTAAGACTGTGTTAAAAGAATTTATTTTAAATTTCCTTTTACCATTCATGCCAATTGTAAAATTGTTATTAGCAGGGTCTAATTTTACACCAAATTTAGTCAGAATATCATTTCCAATGATAAAACAGTTACTACAATTTGTATTATCCATTACTACAAAGTCACAAGTTACCCTTACATAACCATGTTGGTGTTTAAAGAAAACAGCAGCTTTGTATTTACCAATGGGGTGTAGTACTGATCCAAAACCTCTCCAATTTTTATTCTGAAGTGGTTCAAGCTTAAACTTATATTCACTATCAATTTTCTGTAATGTATTAGTGGAAACAACTGAACCAGCAGCTCCTGTGTCCAATACTATATTAACATTTTCACCAGAAATGATAGCTGGAACCGTGATAGGTGTCATTCTAAAGTTATCAGCTTGTATATCCTTAATGATTTCAGCATCCTCAAAATTCATTAAAGATTCATTTGAGTCCATATTTAATATTGGATTTTCAAAGATGGACAAATCATCTTCCAACATACAGACTTCATTTTCATCACTATATGAGATATTGCTGTCATAATCACTTGATTCTTTACTTTTTTCAGTTTCAGTTTCAGATTCACGTTGATTTTCAACAATATTTATGTTTTTCTCACATTTGTGACCTTTTATCCAAGGTTTGTTACACTTATAACAAGTATTTGTTTCATACTTTTTAGGTACTACAGGTGCAGTAGGTTTTTTCTGCTTCTCCTGAAGTGTTTTTGAATTCTGAGTTTTTACAGGTTCAACATTTTGTTTATAAGTGGAATACCTTGATTCATACTTATGGTTTAATAATATTTCATTGCAAATATTAATAAAGTCAGAATATTCAGTAACATTTAATGTTCTAGCTACAACAATGTCTCTGACAGATATAGGTAATTTGTATATTATCTTATCTTTCCATAAGTTAAAATTCATATGAGGCTCAATGGCTTTTAATATTTTGTTTAAATTCATTAAAAATACCATAGGTTTGTCACCATTCAACGGATTATACCTAGTCTTCTCATACAGTCTCTGCTGAGTAAGCCTGAATTTAGAACCTCCAAATTGTTTTTCAATAAGTTGTTTCCATTCAGCCCAAGAGTAGTCTCTACCCTCACTTAAGACAGCTTCAAACCATAATAAAGCAACATCCTTAAATAAAGAAATTAATTTTGATGTTATCTCTTCATCTGGTAACTTATATGAGAATTTCAAGTTGTCAATTCTTTGAATAAAATGTTGCCAATCAGAGCTGGCTTCCCCATCATAAGTTGGGTACTGATCTATTTTAGGCCAGTTCTTCTGATTGGATTTTATCTCACTAATCTTAGGTAAATTCAACAACTCATTCACTTTTGATAAATGGTCTTGTATTTCTTCCTGCACGGATTTGTGACTTACATTTTCAGATTTGACACTACCACCAGATGGTTTTAATTGTGGTGGTACAGGGAAGGAATGAGATTCACTTTTGCCAATGAAAGGATTATTATTATATTGATTATACTTATGATTATCCTGGTTCATTAGTAGATTGGCAGTTTCAATCTCAACTTTAGTTAATCTTTGTAGCAACTCAGAGACACTTTGATTTGTCTGTGCAAAAGATAACTTTGTTCTTGATTCAGTTTTTAATAAGTGTGTTTCATATAATTTTTCTAACTCACAAAATTTGTTTGAAAGGTCATTATATTTATTACTCAATGAATCATATTTAAGAGTTAGAGACAAATGTTCTTTCTCCAATTCTTTATTACGTGTTGCTAATTGAGAAATGTTCAATGTTAAGGATGAAATTGTATCACTAGTGAGCTTAACTGTCTGTTCCTCACAATCAGTCATTCTATTCCACAATGCTGAAACAATTCTATGGACAGTTGGATTATTGTTAAAATATTCCATGTCCTCCTTTTCAATTCTCTCACTCTCCTGTGAACTTCTCATCTCACTAGTAGGTGGTTGCAACTGAGGATTAACTGTATTATCATTGTATATAGTACTGTTATTATGGACAAAAGACAAGTCAGGTGTATCTACTCTAAAACCTAAATTTCTTAAATCCTCCTCTATTTTTTGTACAGATTTAACATCAATAGAATTACCTATATTGTAATTATCAGTATTATGTCTAATCTGAGAGGGTAAGTTACTTACCAAGGGATGGTTGCCAGTCCTGATTTTTGGCGCTTTTTTCCCTTGTAAGGGTGAGCTGAGGAAGTCAGATGAGGGGGTGGATCCCTGTTGCAACTGTGGCTTGTCCACTGTTGGTGAAACCAGTCCCATTTCCATTTGTCTACCAGGATTTTCTCCTGGGAGTGAGTGGACCCTCCTTGGGTAGGGGGTTGCTGATTTGATTGACTGGGCTGGCCTCCCTTTAATTCTGCCATTGCCTGATTCATCTGCTGAAATCCTACCTTGCAATTGTTTTGCAACTGCTCTACTTCTTTGAACATGAGAGATTTTGATTCCTCTAGCTTCAGAACCTGTTTGGCCAGGTGGGACAGTTGATCCTGAAGAGGAGGAGACGTCTTTTTGATAGTTATCTTTTTTAAGAGGGCGTCCTTTTCCTCTATACTCATGCTTTCTGGCTGGGGGTACTGTTGTCCCTCCATGGTGATGTCCTGGAAAGTTTTTATTAGCTTTAGACCTGGTATTATAAGCAGGCTGTTCACTTACACTATCCTGGGGAGCACTCATATTGTTCAGAATAACAATATTTTACGTCTACAAAAGGAAAAAACTCTGTGGAATTAGTAGACAAAAGATATTAGTAATTATATTACTAATAAAAAAGCAATGGAGCTTACCCTGAATTTATATCTTTATTTATTTAAATAAAATATAAGAAAAATTCGAAAAAATCTGTTAAAAATATAATAATAAGTTTAACTAGACCTCTATAAGGGTGAATAATTAGCTTACCAAGCTTTAGCCAAATACCAATTTAATTGGGTGTTATATTGGTGTCCAAATACCAAGTGAAATTGGGTTTATATTGGGTACAGTTACTACTGTAAATATCTAATTTTTATGATAAAAAATTAGTACAATTATTATAAGGGTTCTTTTCCGCAATCAATGAGCTATGATGACCCACTAATATGCCGCAGACCCAAATATTTGGTTAATTTTGAGTTGTACTAAGGTAAAAATCACGTCCCAAGGCTTATACTAAATAATAAGTAAAATATAAGGAAAGACCCCCAATTGTCAGTACAGTCTAGTATATAAGTATGATATAATAGTATTATTTTATGGTCCTACTACTTATTAATAAATGATTTAGTGACTAAACCTCAGGGGAAGACTAATAGAATAGTTATACTCAAATTAAACTCACAATACTTGGATTTAAATGCATGCTAGTGGTGGAAAATAGAAGAGTAAAATATAGTTATAGCTTTTATAAAGATAATATCAATTTATAAGGGCTTTATAATATATTTCTAAATGTTAATAATTGTAGTTTAATATTTGTTTGAAGTGTAGTAATTGAATGATGATAATAAACCGTCAAAATCCCTTCTTACTTATACCCAAATCCACTGGAGTGCACAGACCTTCAATCCAGATGATGTCACTGCTATCCCCAGCAATTACAGCACTGTGAGGGCCCATCACCTCCCCATGGCGTCCACTTCAAGCAGTTTCAACACCCAGACCTCCAGTAAGGACCTTCCATCACTATTAATAATAACACAGAGTCATACCATAAATAGAAAACCCAGATAAAAGCGGATACCATAAAGAAACAGGTAAAATAAATGATCAAAAAGAGATTTAATGAAACTAAAAGCATATAAAGGAAACAAATAAAATGTCCAAGCCCCCAATAACATCCCCAAGCATCCACATTAACCCAGAAACATCCTTCCAACCCATAAATCCGTGAATAACCATCCAAGGAAGTAATTTTAGTTGTCCAAACTGGGTGTATGCGCCTGATATAGGTGTCTATGCTTCTGTAGGCGTTGTGAATCCACTGATTTCGTCCATATGACCTAAAATAAGCAGAAAAACAAAGGTTATAGGCTATTAAGGGGCTAAAACCCACTTATATACCTAAATATACATAATATACTGCATATTTCACTGAATATGAGATTTATGTATACATATAAGCTTATGTATGTCAATAATTACTTCATATCACTTAAGATAAGTATATTATGACTCCATTAACACCTTAATAAGTATTATTAGGCAATGGATAAGCTATTTAAACTATTATAAATTATATAATAGAATAATAATTATATATATATATAATAAAATAATATATATTATTATTTT
This sequence comes from Hemileia vastatrix, assembly GCA_030280995.1. Lineage (NCBI taxonomy): Eukaryota > Fungi > Basidiomycota > Pucciniomycetes > Pucciniales > Zaghouaniaceae > Hemileia > Hemileia vastatrix. Next base: position 11,930,910 of record JASXTE010000017.1, read on the forward strand.
AACCTTATTTTTAAGATATAAGCTTAATCTAATTAAGGTTATCTTATTTTAAGCATAAGAAATACTCAGTCCTAAGGATATTTAGGCTGACAAGTAGGGCTACGGATGTAGCTTCAGTGAAATGAAGGATGGTGGATGAATAACTAGACAAGGTTGTCAAGGATGCTTCAGAGAAAGAAGAGGATGAAGCCACCACTTCTAAAAAATGATGACTGAATATTGAGGATGACAATGAAGATGAAGTAGATGTGGTAGAGAAGAAACCATTGTTCATTGAAGTAGACTCTGATTTTGAAGTGAGTCAATTAATTTAAATTTTTATTACTTTGACGGGTAACTGATTTTTGTTTTTAGAGAGTGAAGACCATGGAAGATGCTCCTGTAGCATTGACCAGTGGGCCAATCCCTGAGGTTCCCACAGAAGCCAAAAGACTGATTGAGAGTGGTCTGTTTAACATTGAGGACACCAACTTAGCGGTTGAAGTCTTAAATCAATTATTGTCTAAGCAAACCTGTTAAACTCTTTGAATGACATCTTTCTAGGATTTATGTGAAGAGCTTGGGATGGGAAGAATGTCAATTAGGCTTCATATGATATAGCCAAAGAATTTTTAGATATGGGGAAGGTGGTCTTAACTGAAGGTGATGAGGTTCTAGAAAAGAGTCAAAAAGGAATTTGTCATATAATGGGGAAGATAAAGGATTTGATTTGAAATAAAGTAGAAGAAAAAATAGTTTGGAGAAAAGAATTAAAGAAGAAAAAGGAAAAAAAATTATTTTGTATATATAGTTTTGTCTTGAATATCATTTTATTTTTTTATCTGTTTTTCTTTATTTATTATGTAAAGAGAAGAAAAGAAAGAGAAAAAAATGATTGTATTTGAGAAAGAAAATTTTTTGAGAAAAAAGAAATTTAGAATTTGAAAAGACATTTAATTTGAGGTTGATTGTTGGATAAGGTTGTTTTGAGTGTTTTGAATTTTGAGGAAACAGAAATGAAATATAAAATGGAAAGAGTTTGAAGGTTAAAAGAAAAAAAAGAAAAAAAATTTAAAGATAGAACATAATAGCACAATATGAAAATAATTTTAGAAAGAAAAAAATTTAATTAGTTTGTAATTTTATTATTTTATTATTTAATTTTATTATTTTTTTGTTTGTTTTAATTTTATTTTTTTTATTTTAGTATTTTAGTATTATATTATATTATTTTGTTTTATTTTATTTTATTTTGTGTTGATAAAGTTTTAAATTTTGGTTTTAAAGAAATATACAGAAATTAAAAATTTGAAAAATTGAATAATTGTTTAAGAGAATCATGAAGATTTAAATGATTATGAAGTTTTAGTTTTATTTTTACTTTTAATCTTTTTTTAAATTGAAATAAATGTTAAGGATTTAAGATTTTAATTTTAAGAAAGAAAAGAAAAATGAAAATGAAAATGAAAATGAAATTGAAAATGAAAATGAAAATGAAAATGAAAATGAAAATGAAAATGAAAATGAAAATGAAAATGAAAATGAAAATGAAAATGAAAATGAAAATGAAAATGAAAATGAAAATGAAAATGAAAATGAAAATGAAAAATGAAAATGAAAATGAAAAATGAAAATGAAAATGAAAATGAAAATGAAAATGAAAATGAAAATGAAAATGAAAATGAAAATGAAAATGAAAATGAAAATGAAAATGAAAATGAAAATGAAATTGAAAATGAAAATGAAAATGAAAATGAAAATGAAAATGAAAATGAAAATGAAAATGAAAATGAAAATGAAAATGAAAATGAAAATGAAAATGAAAATGAAAATGAAAATGAAAATGAAAAATGAAAATGAAAATGAAAATGAAAATGAAAATGAAAATGAAAATGAAAATGAAAATGAAAATGAAAATGAAAATGAAAATGAAAATGAAAATGAAAATGAAAATGAAAATGAAAATGAAAATGAAAATGAAAATGAAAATGAAAATGAAAATGAAAATGAAAATGAAAATGAAAATGAAAATGAAAATGAAAATGAAAATGAAAATGAAAATGAAAATGAAAATGAAAATGAAAATGAAAATGAAAATGAAAATGAAAATGAAAATGAAAATGAAAATGAAAATGAAAATGAAAATGAAAATGAAAATGAAAATGAAAATGAAAATGAAAATGAAAATGAAAATGAAAATGAAAATGAAAATGAAAATGAAAATGAAAATGAAAATGAAAATGAAAATGAAAATGAAAATGAAAATGAAAATGAAAATGAAAATGAAAATGAAAATGAAAATGAAAATGAAAATGAAAATGAAAATGAAAATGAAAATGAAAATGAAAATGAAAATGAAAATGAAAATGAAAATGAAAATGAAAATGAAAATGAAAATGAAAATGAAAATGAAAATGAAAATGAAAATGAAAATGAAAATGAAAATGAAAATGAAAATGAAAATGAAAAAGATAAAAAGAAAAAAGAAAAAAGAAAGATAGAATTTCAAGGTTAAAGTTTGGAAGGATATTATAAATGAATAGATTTGATAAGCTCACGAGCATTAGAAATGTTAACAGCAGGTTCCGAGGATGTTTTATTAGTGTTATTTATGTAGCCTTCCCATTCTACAAGATATTGAAGTTTTCCTTTGCATTTTCTTGAATCAAGAATCAGGATTACTTCCCACTCTAGATGATCTTCTACTTCAACCTGTTCCTGAAGAGGATGGTTCTTGCCCAGGTCTATTTCTTAAGCTAGTTCCAAGAGAGATATGTGAAAAACAGGATGAATGGATTGCCACTTTTGAGGTAGCTTGAATCAAAATGCATTTTTAGAGATTTCAGCATCAATTTCAAATGGACCCAAGCTTTTCTCAGATAGTTTCCTAGATGGTCTATTTGTTTGAATATTTTTTTCATCAAGCCATACTTTATTGCCTGGTTTAAAGAGTGGAGCAGATTTTTGATGTTGGTTGGCCTGTTCCTTATACCTTTGATTTAAAGATTGCAGGTTAGATTGAAGTTCACCTTGAAGGTGTGAAATTGCTCAAAGATAATGTTCAGAAGGATGATTTACTCCTACATGAATCAAATTGAATTAATGATGTTGTTCATAGATATTTTCAAAGGGAGATTGTTTTGTCAAAGAATGTGTTAAGTTGTTATAAGCAAATTTGGCCAATGGTAACCATGTGGTCCATTCATCTTGCTGATAATTAATATACATTCAAATATATTGTTTGAGGATTTGATTGCCTCTTTTGGTTTGCTTATTGGTTTCAGGATGATAAGCAGTAGAAAGATTCCTTGAAATATTTAATTTTCAACATACTTCAGTCCAGAAAGTAGAAACAAACAAAAATCCTCTATCTGAAATAATATCATTAGGTAATCCATGTTAAGAGAATACGTGCCCTAGAAATAATTTTTCCAAATCCTCTGCTGTTGCAGAAGTAACAGTTTTAATGAAAATAGACAGTTTAGAGAATCTATCAACTACAACTAGTATACTATCAAAATTATCTGAGGGAGTTAATTGAGAAATGAAATCCATTAAAATTGATGCACAAGGTTTAGAGGGAACTGGAAGTGGTTGAAGCAACCCATATTTCCTATGAAAAGGTACCTTGTTCCTATTACATTCATAACAGGCTTTGATATAGGCATTGATTTTTCTAGTCATTCCTGGCCAGAAGAAATCCCTTTCAATTAACTGGTAGGTCTTATCCACCCCAAAATGACCAGCTAGTGGATAATCATGTCTGATATTGAAAATCCATAATTTTATATCCTTATCATTGGGTATGACTACTCTACCTTTGAAGACTAGCAGGCCTGATTCAATACTGAATCTTTTTGGCCCCCTGCCTCAAAAGTATTTTTTATTTTACCCTTAAACAATAATCATCTTTTGATTGAGCTTCTTGAATGTTGGATAATGGATTTTGAATTGTTTGGGTGGTCATTGTATTGAGTTGATGGGTTGTTAACTTTGATTTGTTGAAAATTGATTTGACATTTTCTGGGTTCTTGTTAGCAAATGCCTCCCCCAGCTCTGGATAAATGTTGGTCCTGAGGTGACAATATGTCTGAGACGATGCAATTTTTTCCAGGGCAATAGGTAATAGTAAACGAAAATTCAGATAAGAATTCAGCCCATCTGGCTTGACATTGTGTCAAGACTTTGGAAGACATAAAGTATTTTAAAGCATTATGATCTGTTAAAATTTGAAATGAACTATTAAGACTGAGAAGAAAAGAACACCATTTTTTTTTCAGACAATGAATCATAGCTAAAAGCTCTTTGTCATGAATTTCATAATTTAATTCTGTGGCTATGAGTTTGCGTGACTCAAAAGCAACAGGATGAAACAAATTTGTTTCAGGATTTAATTGGGAGATGACCCCTGCAATAGCATAATCGCTCGCATCCGTCTCAACTATTGTTGAGGCAGAAGGATCAAAATGTCGAAGAATTGGGGCTGTGGTGAACGCCGTTTTTAGTGCTTCTAATTCCTTTCGTGCTGTAGAAGTAAAAAAAAAAGGAATGTCGTTTCTAAGAAGAGAAGTAAGATTGGAAATAGTTTTAGAGTAATCTTTAATAAATCTTCTATAGAAGTTTGCAAAACCCAAAAATCCTTGGAGTGATTTAATGTTTTTGGGCTCAGGCCATTCCAGGATTTTCTGGACTTTTTTGTCATCCATGACTAAACCGTCAGTGGACAACATAAAACCCAAAAAATCAATTGATTTGAGGTGGAATTTGCATTTATTATGCTTGGCGTAGAGACCATGATCTCGAAGACGATTTAGGACCTGTCGAACATGATGTATATGTTCATCTAGTGTTTTCAAGAATATTAAAATATCATCTAAATAGACGACTACAAATTGTTCAACAACATCTTGAAAGATATCATTAACAAAAGTTTGAAAAGTTGAAGGTGCGTTACATAATCCAAAAGGCATAACTAAATATTCAAAACTACCAAACCTAGTGTGCATTGCTGTTAAAGGTTCATGGCCTTCAGCAATACATATAAGGTTTTAAGCACCTCTTAAATCAATTTTAGAGAATAATTTAGCACCATTAAACAAGTTAAGAAGTAAAGACATAGGAGGAACTGGATATGCATTCTTCTTAGTCACTGCATTAAACTTTCTATAATCAATGCACAACCTAAGACTTTCATCTTTTTTTTTCTTAACAAAAAGAACTGGAGAGCTGGTTGTAGATTTACTGGCTTGAATAAAAACCTTTTGCCACATTCTCTGCAATGTAGTCTCAAAGGACTTGAGATTCATTTTTTGATAGGGAGTAGACTGGACCTACTAACTCTATTTGATGATCATAGGGTGAATGAGGTGGTAGCTTGTCAGCCTTAAAGACTGAAAATAAATTGAGGAAGTCATGATAAACTTCTGAAAGAGCTAATTTAATGGCTTCAATATTGATTTGGTCTTCCTCTTCATCATCAAAGGAGTCTGTCAAGGGTAGACCTGAATTTAGACAGCAAGAATCACTTACCTTGAGAGGCTGTTGAAAACCTCTTTGAGTGAAGTAACCAAGCTAGAAAGGTTAGCCATAATTCTCATTTAGAGAAAAATCAGATGCTTGAAAGTCATCTGGCAAAGAATTTTCCTCTAGCAGGACATTGTCAGGTGGCTTGTTTAACTCCCTATTGACCTGCATTGAAGAATCAGAAAGATACTTAGAACAAGGGGTGATCAATCCCTCTGACCAATCAATGTCAGGATCCCAATGTGTTAAAATTGACATGGCCAAGAATGGTATAAACCATTCTTGGGGCATCCAAGACTGTTAATTCCCACTCAAAGGAGGGAAAATTTGGAACATTGAAAACCTATAAAACTTTCTTACTGACCCAATACTTGGGTTCCTCTGATTTGACCAAATAAATTGAAATTTGATTGATCTCTAAAAATCTCAACTTAAGTTTTTCAACAAAAAGTTAAACTGATAAATGAAATTGAAGCTCCAGAGTCAATGAGATGACTGAAGTGAATATCCTCCTTGAAAAGAATAAATCTCATAAGGTTAATGGGAACTCCAGTCCTTAAGACATGGAACTTCTGTGCACTGGGAGAAACAAAATAGTTTGCTTTTCACACTAGTCAACTATCCTCTAGTTTTTTTTTTTTTTTTTTTTTTTGACTTAGAACTTTTACATTTCCTTTCCTTTAACTTTGTACAATCTTCCAACTTGTGTTTACCCCCCACAATACATATAAAACCCATTATCTGTCTGTCTGTCTTTTTCCTTTCAGCTTCCTTTTCATTCCCCTTTTGGATCCAATACCTTACTGATATCACTAGGAGTTGAGGTTTTAGGTTTAGACTTTTCCTTTCCCTTATGACTGGGATTGGATTGAGTCAATTGGGTTGGTCAGGAATGATTGTTCAAACGAGACCCCGATTTGAAGTTTGAACCATGAGTTTTTTGCATGTGACACCTTTGTTGAAGTCATCCTTGATGCAGGCCATTGAGTTTGAGGCTCCTATCCATTAAGTCTGTCAAACTCACCATTTTACACACACACCTATGAAGATTCACTTGATTCAGAATCTTCAAAGGAAGTCCCTTTTTTTTTTTTTTTTTTTTTTTTTTTTTTTTTTTTTTTTTTTGGGGGGGGGGGGGAGGGAGGGAGGGAGGGAGGGAGGGAGGGAATCCTTCAGATGGGACAGGATGAGTCATGGTGTTAATCAAGAGTTTCATTGATTCCTCTGATGAAGCAGTTGGGCCAAGTGGGAATTTTAAAAAGTTGGACCTGAAGGTTCAGTAGCAAGGACTGATGGTGCCTTGTGCACGGTATCCTCACTCTTTCAGTTTCTTCACTGAAGTCCTCAATATCCTGGGGAATATCCTCTACAGATTGAATTGAATGTTTGGGCTCCTTTAACACTAAGCAGTTCAAGAGAGTGAGTGCAAGAAACAGGACATAATGAGGTCTGTCTATCCCAAGTCACCCATAGGAAGAAGGAGTGCATTAAACAGGTGTCATATTTAAACTTAGCACCTGAAAGTTTTAGTAGTACCAAGAATGAGAACTATGGAGAATTAAATGATACTGTCACCAGACAACCTACACACAGGGTTTGAGAATGATCTCAATGTAAGTGAGATGAGAAGGAAGAGAGCAGTTATCCATTTCAAAGCACAGAGGATGACTTTGAGGATCAATCTAAGTACCTAATAATGGTTTGAGATCATCTTTGAGGAATCATTAATGTATATGACAAGCACATTAACATAGTATGGTAAATCTCACAAAGGATTGCAACTTAATAATCAAAAGAAATCATTTACATATTTGAGGAATTGATGAAATTGATGATTTAAGTAAGAAAAGGACAATGAGAACAATAGCCTAATAAGAGTTTGACAACTATCACCAATATATTTTATAATTTAATTCTAAGGAATGTCAAACCAAATTAACCCCCCCTTTTAAATATCTCATTCCTCCTCTCACTGACCCAATTAATCATCCAACCACCCTATACCCACAGACCCATCTAATCTACCACAGTTCCCATTTACCAACCATCTAACTTTATAACCCTTCTTCCCTATTCCTACTTCACAGACCACTTAATTTACCCTCAGATCCACAATTAGGCCCCTGTTTGAATATTGCCTATGATTGAAAAGTATAAGCATCTTGATCATTAGCATGCTTTTAAGATTTGGATAGCATGGCTGATTCAAGATTACAATTAGAATGCAATCACCCCAAGGTCAGTCACTTTTTGCACATTGCTAGTGGGGTAATTGAGGTACTTTTGCTTCAAGTGTCATGTGGCATGTGACATGTAACAGTTGTATAACATATCTATAACATTGATCTTTAATTGTTAAGGAACATGCAAGAGTGTTAAGTGTGTTTATTATGTAATTGTTACACATTTTTTTTTTATACCTTGTGGTGTCATGAAATGGTGTTGTTAGTATGAGCATATCAACTAATGAATTCCAAACAAACAAACTGTGCAATGCAATTATATGACAAAACATTACACACAACATCAACCAATAAATTCTTATTCATTATTGAAACTCCTCATCTCATCTGATATACTAATTATTCATTTCTCATACCAACAAACTACATAAAAACCCCACCCTCTCCTCTTCATAAAAATTGATACCACTTCCCCTTCCATGTCAATGTTAATGATAGGTATTGATCATGTAGATTTAGATTCTGATCACTAGACATTAAATAATGTAGATACTGACTGACCTTTATACTCATATCCATCTCACTCTATCCAAAAAAAAAAAAAAAAAAAAAAAAAAAAACACACACACTTAGATAACATCACCTTTTTTTTCCAACCAACATACCACCTCCCAATCCACCCTGTCACTGTCACCACTACCTTTTCCTCTTTTCTATTCTCCCCTATCAATAACCAAAAGCACCAACTTTATGACACTCAAATCCACTATCAAAACCCAAATAGACTCTATCAATTTATTGTGTTAGCAATACTATTGAAACTGTCTCTGACATTGACTTTGATTGAGTTAAAAGAATTTTGATTAGGTGGATGAAAAGATAATATAGAGTATAACTCAAGATTGAAGTTGATGATGATGATGTGAACAACCCACTGTGATGGTCAATGTTGCAGAAAGAGTAGAATCAAACATCTCAAAAGAAGAATGTTCAAGTGAATTGTTTGTTAAAGAGATGAGGATGACACCTCACACATCTGAACCAACCAAAAATGATGAGGACATGATAATTGTGGAAGGAAGCAGGGTTTATTAAAGAGAGTTTTTAATTGTTCTCTAGGGATTTACACTTTTGAGGTAATGGTTTTTGGGGAGCAGAAAAAGAAGCTAAAAGATCGGCAGCTGTTTGAAGGTTGAAAGGATTATTTGATGATGATTGAATGGTGTGAGCATCTTGACCAACAGGACTAGGATTAGCCTCAACAGACTGAAATGGTGATTTGGAGGAATGAGAACTAGACATTTGATTTGGAGCGACATAAACAATTTCATCTTCATCATCTTCAAGGTTATTATCCAATTCACTTATTTGCGGATTCATTACTTGATGCAAAGTCAAATTGACTGCTACATCATCATCATCATCATTGGTCAAATGAGGACTAGTGTTTGTTTTAGGTTGAGTTGGCATTCGCTTGACTTGATCCTTCTTCTTTTTGTTGCCATTGTGACGTGAACAAGGTGAAGAGGGAGATGAAGAAGAAGAAGAAGAAGAAGAAGAAGAAAATGAAAAAGGTGATTGGGATTGGGATTGCGAATGTTGAGAATATACAACGAATTGAACTTGGTCATCATTTTTTTGATGATGAAGAGGGGAAGCAGATTTAGATGCGAGAAGATGGGCTATTTTTTGAATATCAGCGATTCTAATCAACTGTTCTTCATTAGGATGCATCGTCTTATTGACTAATTGATCCAACGACCAAATCTGATTTGATGGTTGACCAGAAGAAGAAGAAGAAGAAGAAGAAGAAGAGCGTTTGAGAGGTAAAAACCCAGTGAGATCAAGATCTTCTTCAAGCCACAATTGATCCTTTAAAACAGGTAACAGTTCGACAGGAAAGATCTTTATGAATGAGTTGAGTGATTGAGAATAAGCGGACCAGAATTTAGATTTTTGGAGATTGAGTAAGGTTGTCGTAGTGGAGTCAAGATTGAGTCGATGAAGATAATTTAAAAGTCTTTGAATGTAGTGTAAGTAGTCTAGAGTCCATTGACTGATGATTCTGATGCAAGGAAGCATTCTTCTGAGAGGAGCAGAGATGTTAAGACTTGGATCATCCAGATTGGGATCCAAAGAAGAAAGTTCAAGGTGGGCGACTGTAAAAAAGATAGTGAAGAGAGATAAGAGGTGAAGTAAAGCAAGAGACTCGATATAGAGGGCTTCATAGATGGGACCTTTATGACATTTGTGACGGGAAAGTGTTTTGGAGAGTTTGGGATCTGCCATGCAAAAAAATAAAACACCAGAATCAATTCAACAAGCACACAACACTGCCATGACATATCTGAAACATGAACAAGAGACTGACCATTTCGATTCATTCGAGCATTCCAAACAGCCGCCATAGAGGTAATGACGACTTGGGCCATCATATCGGAAGAAATAGCGCGATCTTGAATAGCTTTTTGAAATAGATGACAAATTGAATTGTTAAGGGAAACAAAACGATCTTTGCTGTTTAAAAATGATGAAGATTAACAAGAGAGAGAGAGAGAGAGAGAGAGAGAGAGAAAAAAAAAAAAAAAATCAACCTACTGTTGTAAAGTGAAAAGAATAGCATGAAGAGCAACGAATTGAGTAGAAAAAGATTTAGCCAAATCATCAAATGGAGGAATAGGAGAAGAAAGGGAAGGGGAAGAGGAAGAGGGATGAAGGGAGATGAATTTATCCAAAGCTTTTGAATAGATGAGTTTAAGATTTTGAGCGGCAGATGCAAAAGGGAATCGAACGGAGAGGGAACGATAATGATAGTATGCACTAGCGAGGGTATCGGAAGAATAAGAGGCCAAGACGGCGAGTTGATTAAAAGGATTACCATTATCAGGCAATAAGAATCTTGCTTGATGATAGCAATCTGAAGCTTGGGACCCATTGTGAGGACAAAGGTTTTGAGGAGGATTGAAGGATTGATGATGATAGAGTTCACGGTACCTAGCCAGGTCACCGAGACAAATGAGAGCTTTATGGAGGAGATGGATGGGAGCAAGATTGGAGGAGGCGAGAGAAGAAGAAGAAGATTGAAGCAAGGGAGGAGAGGAGAGAGGGATGTTGAGGGCGATGAGTGCATGATGAGCTTGAGAGAGATGGAAATGAAGGACGAGACGAGAGATCAAGTGACGCCAAAAGAGGATTTCATGATGAAGAAACGATTTAAAATGAGCGAGATGTTTTCTGCGCGTGACGAGAGGGATTTGTGGGTTGGAGTTGATGGAAGGGAGTAGATGACGATACTGAAGGATGAGTAGATGGGAGGTGTCCAACCAAAGGAGGTTGAGAGCGTTTGAAGGGATGGAGGGATCATTATGAGGGGAGAAGATGAGGTTGAGAAAGAGATGCCTGAGACTGAAGAGAGGGATAAGAGGAAGTAGGAAGAAGAGGGAAGAAGAAGAAGACGGACTTTTGAGTAAGAAAGACCACGTCGGAGTGCCAAGGAGGGAGATGAAGTTGATGGAATAGATTGGCGAGCTGAGCAGCGGATTGTTTAGCAATTTTGAGGCTGAAGAGAAGAAAGAGAGGATGAGGAAGAGGAAGAGGAAGAGGAAGATGAGAAGAGAAAGAACGACTTGCTTTGGAAGTGGATGGAGCATGGTGGTGGTTGAGGTATGCAAGATGGGCGAGTGGATAGATATGGATAGATATGGATAGATATGGATAGATATGGATAGTTGTTGGCTGGTTGGCTGGTTGGCAGTGTGAAGGATGGGACTCGTTGATTATTGTTCAGATGAAGAAGAAGAAGATCAACCACTCTCCACTGTCCCTCTCACAAAGAAGAGAATCCTCATCCCTCTTCCAAAGTCTTCTATTGATCATCACATTCACACATCATCATCATCATCATCATCATCATCACCATCATCACCCAAGAAACGTCCCAAGTTATCCGCTGGTCTCGCTGCTCTACTCCCACCCCCCAAGAACCCAGTTCCATCAGCTATGGTTGAACCTCCACCATTCCAACACGATGATCTCTTGGGTCTTGATCCTTTCAGCTCACAGAGTGGTAGTTGTTCACGCTCTCGCTCTTTAACTGTTCAACCGGTCTTCAAACGAAATGCTGCCCCAGTTGTAGTCGAATCCGATCATCGTAAGAATCAAGAAACTGTTCCAGCGTTCTCGGTAGGAAGTGTGTTGACGCAGGCAAGCAGAGATGATCGTATTGACTATGCACCACCAAAAGATGCTCGCGCCCGGGGTCGCAATCAACTGTCCTCTTTAGTCATCCAAGCTCACGAAAATCGCGCCCAATTGGAGCATCGCATCGCCACTGCAAAAGCTAATCGAAAAGCTGGGGCTGCAAAATATGGTCATCTATCCATCTCATCTCATCTCTAACTATCTCTATCTCTATCTCTATCTCTAACTATCACTCCTCCTTTTCAGGCTTCTAACATCCATCAACAACTCTCCCTACATCCAATCGAACTCTTCCTTCTCTCCAATCATCTTCCTTCCACTCCCACTCCCACTTCCCTCTCTCCTCTCCTCCCTCTCTTCAACGCCGGTCTCTATCATCAAATCTTCCTTCATCCTCTCATCTCTAACTCTTTCCTCTTCTCGCCTTTACCCTTTCCTTCTGTAACTCCAATCATCAACAACAACCACAACCACAACAACAACAACAACAACAACAACAACAACAACAACAACAACAACAACAACAACAACCCTCTCCATCCTCATCTTCTCAGCCTCTTCCTCGCCGTCGTCTGTCTCAACTCTTATGTTCAACTCAACTTCACCGGTCCCATTCACTTCCCTCTTCGTCCTATCCATCTCTTCCCTCCTTCCTCCCCTCCCCTCCTTTCCGATCATTCCCTCAATCAAACCGCCCTGGCTGCTCTCTCTTGTGCCGGTCAACCCGCTTATCATCTTGCTCGTCATCCTATCTTTCTCCTCTTCGCTATCCAACTCTTAAATCTACCCTTACCCAATTCCCCTAATCATCATCATCATCATCATCATCATCCAACTCCCCTTCCCCTTCCTTCCCTCGTTTGGTGGCAGCTGAGAGCTACCCTCCTCCATCATCGTTTAATCGATGGTCCTCTCAACGTCTCCCCTCTTCTCCTCTCCTCTCTAGACCATTTCGCTACTCAACATCTCCTACCCCTCAATCACCTTGTCAATCCTCATCTATCCCTTGAACATTCCTTACTCGTCGATCTCCTCCCTACCTTGACCCTCGAAAGAGGCTTGGCTGAGATCTGGGCTAATCGTGAAAAATCGGCTAATCTCTTTTTTCGTCAAGCCGTCGATCAAGCCGGTTTGCATTGTCAGTCTTTTTCTTTTCTTTCTCCATATATATATATATATATATAACTCTTATCTACATGATGGTTCTTTAGATCAATTAACTGGTATCCTCGGTAAAAGAACCAAGTTTCAAGAAAAAGACGTCTCTCAGCTCATTGTTTTGGCTAAAGGGCGTCTCCGTCATCCCTCCCTCTTGTCTTCTCAAATCTCTTCCTCCTCCTCCTCCTCCTCCTCCTCCTCCTCTTCTACTCCTATAACCACCACCACCACCACCTCGGAAAATCCTGTTCCTCTCGCTCTCAATCTCAATGATGATACTCTTTTAGAAAAAACTCATTTCTCTTCCACTCTCCTCCCCTCATCTTCCTCAATAACCGACAACTCCCCTTTAGCTGAAATCGATCCGTCACATCAACCTCCTCTCTATCCTCTCGATCAAGCTATCCTTCTTGCACTCTGTCTTTCAATCAAAAATACGTCCCCTCAACATGGTTTAACCTCCACTCAAATGTCTCCCTTTGTAGCCCGTGTCCTCGAAAATGCTTCAAATTGGTCAGTCTATTCAATGGCTCTCTTACTTCGTTCAAGATTAGAAGCCACTCGATCTCGTACCGTTGAACGAGGTCTCTTACAAATCCAATCTCTAGTCGACCAACTTTCCATCTCACAGGACTCCTCCTCTCATCAATCTTCTCACTCGGTTGCTCATCCTGCCGAACGTATTAAATGGAGTTGGGTCTTGGGTTTACCTTCAACTTGGGAACTCGAACGTGAATTAGCCATAAAATTAAGAGGCCTAGGCGTCACTAAAAGTGCCTTGGAAATCTTTCAAAAACTTGAAATGTGGGATGAAGTCGTTGATTGTTATATCTCTTTAGATCAAAAACCTAAAGCAATCAAACTCGTTCAAGAATTGTTGAATGGTCAAAAACAAAAATCTGATCTTAAAATCTTGACTTGCTTGGATTCTTCTTCTTCTTCTTCTTCTTCTACCACCGACTCACACATTCGTCAGGCACTTTTATTATGTCTTTTAGCTGACTTGAAAGATCATGATGTATCTTTATATAAACAAGCTTGGATCATTAGTCGTCACTCTTGTAGTCGTGCCATGAGAGCTTTAGGATCTTATCATTTTTCAAATCAACATTATCAAGAATGTCTATCCTGTTTAAAATTGGCTTTAGATATCAATCCCATGTTTGATCATTCTTGGTTCATGTTGGGTTGTGCTGCTATGAAAGTTCAAGATTGGGAGATGGCTGAACTAGCGTTTAGGAGAGTGTTGGGTCTAAATGATGAAAATAGTCAAGCATGGAATAATTTAGCTACCGTTTTACTTAAAAAGGCCGATTTAGCTACCGAACAAGAAAATACTCCTACTAATTCTGTTACGTTGTCATCGTCTTGTTTATCTTCTCAACTTGTAGATCAAGAAGATCCTTTAGACTCTACAAATCTCAACTCTTTTCTTTCAACTTCTTCTCCTACTACTACTATTACTACTACTACTACTACTACTACTACTACTACTACTACTACTACTACCGCTACATTACTCCGAAAATCAGCTCTTCATGCACTCAAACAAGCCGCTAAATTATCTCAAACTTCATGGAAAATTTGGAATAACTTGATGATGGTTGCTTTCTCATTGGAATGTTTTATGGATGGATTATTTGCATTTGAAAAAGTGGTTTCAATTAGAGGTAAAATGGAAGAAATCGATTTAGGTGTCATCAATGGACTTATGAAGGTCATTGAATCATCTGATTCTCATACTGTTCAACCTGTCGAAAGCATCTACAAAAAAAATCTATCTCTTGTTAGAAGATTGGCACAAGTGTTTAGAAAAACGTTGTTGGTTCAATGTGAGAATGAATCATCTGTATGGGAATCTTATGCTAGGTTTCTGATGAGATGTAATCGGGTTCGAGAATTTCGGTTGATGATGTGTCATGATCTTGAGAGTCATCTTAATAATGATGTTCATCATGGTCATGATGATGATGATGATCAAGATTGGAAAGAAAAACTTATGTTCCAAAAAGCTATCGAATCTCAATTCAATGCTTATAGAATTCATGTCAGGCAATCCGATGAAAGTTGGAAAGTTAAAAAAGATGAATGGGAGAAGAGGTTAAAGTTGGTCAAGAGGACTGTCGAGTTAGTGATGCAAGTGATTGAACGTGAAAGTGAAGGAAAAGGGAATAATAAAAATCAAGTGGAAAATAAAAGTCAAGATATGTTGGTTAATGAAAATGATCACATGAAATTGAAAAAGGTACGAAAAATGAAGAGGAACAGTGATATAGATTTGGATTTTGATCAGTTGAAATGGGAATGCCAGAGTATGATGAAAAGCTTTTTGAAAGGTTCTCAAGATGGGTTTGAAGAAATGGATGGATGGAATGAAGTTATGGAGTTGTTGGAGTGTGTTAAAAAAGTGAGGGGGTGTTGAATATATATATATAGGTAATAAGTAGCTAAGGTGTGGGAATGGGGTTCAGTTGTTGATAAAAAGTAATGATATATGGAGTATAATAGGAGTAATGATTAGATTAGTAGGAAGTGATCATGAAACTTTTTTAATATTGGTTAGTGTGATTGAAATGATTGATATATGTATGGTGTGTGTGTGTGTGTGTGTGAGAGAGAGAGGGGAGATGGGTGTATTGGATTGTAAATGTGTGAGTGTAAGAGCATCTACAGTGGCCTGTAACAAGTCTGTGACCTGTATTTTTTCTAACACTACTCTCTCTCAACACATATCAGATTTTTTTTTTTTTTTTTTTTTTAATTTTTTTTTTTTTTGTATTCTGGTGTGATTCTGTCAGCCAGGCTATATATACCACAGGAGCCCAGTAAATGTTATATCAATTGACTGACTGGAATGGAACCTCCCTTCCCCCCTTCCCCCACCCAAAAAAAATAAAAAATAAAAATAAAAATAAAAATGCTTATGATGTATATATATATATATATATATATATAAATTCATATTGTATTTGCATTGTGAAAGGATATAAGTTAAATAAGTGTTATATTATTAAATTATATATGTACATTTAAGTTAAGCATGATATGTTAGGTTTAGATTAGTGAGAACCGCAAATGCGGCGTTTAATGTATGTAGACTGTGTGCGCGAGTCCCCGCTCTTCATTCTCACACGTGGTGAAGAGAGCGAGCTTACCATTGGGGCTGTGGGATTCGGGTGCACAGGGCATTACAGGTTATAGGCGTTTAGTGCGTTACCAGTTGCAGACAAAGAAAAATATGAGAAACAAAATATAAAATAATCACCAGAATCTCATCAAGTTGTTTAGATATTATAGATATTAAGAATCAAGATATATAAAAAAAATAAAATATAAAAAAAACAGTTTAATTTTTTTTCTTCTTCTTCTAATTTTTTGTCTTCTTTAATAAGATCTTTAATAAAATCAAAATGTCATATCTTTCTTACTCAAATTGGAAGTCTTGTTGCTGTTCATCTGGACCTACTGCTACATTTTTTTCGCTCCTATGGGACTACTCCTTTCCGCTCTCATCATCAATACAATTCTCATTCCACTACTCCCCCATCTCCACAAAAACTGGCTTTGTTTGACCCCTATGCAACTGATCATATGAGTGGGGATTTATCTATATTTTCTGAATTGCAATACTTACCTCAAAAGATTACTCTTATGGTCAAGGATGATCCTGAATCTCAACAGTTTGTAACAGGCATTGGCTCCATCATCCTGAAAGGCTTTGATAACTCCAACTTCACCATCAACAGAGTTTTTTTCTGCCCAACTGCTAGCAGTACCTTACTTTCTGGATCTGCATTATTAAAGTCTGGGGTTTCATTCTATGCCAATGCAGCAAATCGTTTTGTTCTAAAAAAAAAAAAAAAAAAAAAGGTGATACTGAATTAGCTAAAGCAAAGTGGTCTGGTGGAAACAAGTGGTTTCTCAGAATGTGGTAAGGTCCCTTTTCCTCAATGTAATGCTACCTCTATTTCCTCCTCTCTGTATTCCAAGCCACCAGTTCCATTTTTGTCACTTGAACCCCCCCCCCCCCCCCCCCCGCCCGCCAATTCAGCGGAAAATTAATTCAACTCAACAGCCTGAAAGTGAACTCATGAATTGGCATCAGATGCTTGGACATGTCAGCTTACAAGTTATGAAAAGGCTTTTTTTGCTTCTGGGGTTGCCCTTGGTCTTCCCTCCTCTCTTCCTCCTGGTATTATTGATTGTAAAGAATGTCGTCTTTGCAAGAATGTCCAAAGACACACACTACGTCTGACTGAATGTGATCCTGAACCTTTGGAAATTATTGTCTCAGATGTTTTGGGTCCCTTTGAAGTGGCAACATTTAATGAAGCATGCTGCTATATTGTTTCCTTTTGAGATGTGAAGACAAGCTACTATGATATTGAAATCATTCAATCAAAAATTTGAAGTCCTCGATGCTTTTATATGATTTCATTTAAAAATGGAGCAGTTGACTAGTTTCAAACTGAAGATTCTTTGTTCAGATAATGGTGGAGAATATCTTAATCAGAAGATGCAAAAATATCTATCACAACATGGAATTCAGTGGGAACATTCTATGTCTTATCATTCTGAACAAAATGGAGTTGCCAAACACTACAACAGGACCATTTCTGTCAGTATAGTCTAGTATATAAGTATGATATAATAGTGTTTATTTATGGTCCTACTACTTATTGATAAATGATTTAGTGATTAAACCTCAGGGGAAGACTAATAAAATAGTTATACTCAAGTCAAACTCACAATACTTGGATTTAAGTGCGTGCTAGTGGTGGAAAATAGATGAATAAAATATAGTTATAGCTTTATATAAAGATAAAATCAATTTATAGTGGCTTTATCATATATTTCTAAAGGTTAATAATTGTATAGTAGTGTTTGTTGGAGTTGTAGTAATTGAATGATGATAAATAACCGTCAAAATCCCTCCTTACTTATACCCAAATCCACTGGAGTGCACAGACCTTCAATCCAGATGATGTCACTGCTATCCCTGGCAATTACAGCACTGTGAGGGCCCATCACCTCCCCATGGCGTCCACTTCAAGCAGTTTCAACACCCAGACCTCCAGTAAGGACCCTCCATCACTATTAATAATAACACAGGTCTATACCATAAATAGAAAATCCAGATAAAAGCGGATACCATAAAGAAACAGGTAAAATAAACAATCAAAAAGAGATTTAATGAAACTAAAAGCATATAAAGGAAACAAAAAAAACTTCCAAGCTCCCAATAACATCCCCAAGCATCCACATTAACCCAGAAACATCCTTCCACCCCATAAATCCGTGAATAACCATCCAAGGAAGTAATTTGAGTTGTCCAAACTGGGTGTATGTGCCTGATATAGGTGTCTATGCTTCTGTAGGCATTGTGAGTCCACTGATTTCGTCCATATGACCTAAAATAAGCAGAAAAACAAAGTTTATAGGCTATTAAGGGGCTAAAACCCACTTATATACCTAAATATACATAATATACTGCATATTTCACTGAATATGAGATTTATGTATACATATAAGCTTATGTATGTCAATAATTACTTCATATCACTTAAGATAAGTATATTATGACTCCATTAACACCTTAATAAGTATTATTAGGCCATGGATAAGCTATTTAAACTATTATGAGTTATATAATAGAATAATAATTATATATATATATAATAAAATAATATATATTATTATTTTAACCTTATTTTTAAGATATAAGCTTAATCTACTTAAGGTTATCTTATTTTAAGCATAAGAAATACTCAGTCCTAAGGATATTTAGGCTGACAATTTCTGATATGGGTAGGACCACCATGCTTTATGACAGTGGTTTGTCAAAGTTTATTTGGGGTGCAGCATTTTTGTGTGCAGCTTATCTTCATACCTGACTTCCCAATTCAGTTTCTAGTTCAAAAAACTCCCTATGAAGCAACGTTCAAGAGAAAACCTCAACTTGATTTGTTACAGACTTTTTGGAGAAGTAGCTTTTGTTCATGTTGCAAAATCTCAACAGTTGAAAACTTGATGTGAGGGCAGTGAAATGTGATGTGGTTGGGTATGTGGAGGGTGGCTTTTCTGGGATCAAACAAACAACAGGCTTATTCAATCTGCTTTTGCTGAATTCTCTTCACGTGCAACAACTCAAACAGTTTCTGAAAAGCAAAATAACTCTAAATCACCTGATATTGCACAGAAGGACAGCTGCCTCAAGATAAAAGTGATGTGATTTCATCTTCTGAAGAAAAGGCATGGTCTTCTGTTTATTGTGAATTGGTTAACTCTTGGTGATTTTGAACTTGATAAAAGACGACTGGATCAAAGATGCTGTTGGAACTGAAATTCAAAAGACTTGCTTGGAATTGTTCCCTGAAGCACCAAAAACATATAAGCAAGCTATGAAAAATGAAGACAGTCATCAGTGGTCTTTGGCTTGCGAAAATGAACTTGAAAATCTTGCCAGGAAGAAAGTTTGGTCCCTTGTTAAAACCTCCACCTGGTATCAAAGTTCTTGGAGCACAATGGATTTTTGCTATTAAACCAGGAATTTTCAGCTGATGACCCTTAAGCGTTTCAAGGCACGTTATGTTGCTCAAGGTTTTTTTTGAAGCAATATGGCCATGATTTTCAAGAAACGTTTGCTCCTACTGCTACCTTCACATCTCTATGACTTCTTTTTACTCTAGCAGCAAAGTTTAACTGGTTTGTTCATTCTTTTGATGTGGTTTCAGCTTATTTGAAAAGTCCTATTGAAGAGGATGTTTATGTCCACCCACCTAAAGGACTTGAAGGAAATGATGGCACTTTAGTATGCCGTTTGCACAAAGCTCTTTATGGTACAAAGCAAGCAGCAAGATGTTGGTGGAAGTTCATTGCAGAAAAGTTGAATAATTTGGACTATGAACCAAGTCTTTTTGATCATTCCGTCTATATTTTAAAGAAGAAACTGGGTTCATCAGTTATCTGGCTTCATGTGGATGATGGAATTGTGGGATGTGATTCTCAAGAAACTTTGAAGAAGTTGGAAAAAGATTTGGCTGGAGGTTTGGAAATTAAGTGGAAGGAAAAGGTGGATCGGATAGTGGGTTTAGATGTGGAACAAGTCAGGGATGGGTTTCTTTTGTCTCAAGCTCCTCTTGCCCAGAAGATCAGCAAACTTCATAATCCTTCTCAATTGCATACTAAGGCTCCCCTTCCAAGTAAGTGGAACCTGGTTTCAGCAGATCCATCATCTTCTCCAATCAATCCCCTGGGTTTCCTGTCAATTGTTGGTTCTTTAAGCTACCTGGCACAAGGTACTAGGCCAGATATTGCTTATGCTGTTAACCTATTAGAAAACTTTGCCAGACATCCATCAGAAGATCATTGGAAAACTTTAAACCATCTTGTGGCTTATGTTTCAGCAACAGCTCACTTCACATTTAAGATATTGCCTTCTCATTCAGATTCAGTTGCAAAAGTTGAAGTCTATGCTGATTCAAGCTGGAGTGGGCATGAAGGTGATAGAGCTTCTCAAGGCCATATCATATATTTCTGCAAGGTACCTATTAGCTCGAGTGCAAAACGGCAACAGAAAGTGGCACTATCTACTTCAACAGCAGAATACATGACTTTTTTCATCAGGTGTCAGGACTGGCTTATGGGTCAAGAACTTGCTTGAGTACTTTGTTAACTATCAAGATGCAGTTCATCTTTATTGTGATAATCAGACAGCAGTGAGGACAGGAAAAGACCATTCATCAAATAAGGATACCAGACATTCAAAGAGAGATTTCTATATTGTCAATCAGCTAATTTTCAACAAAGAAGTACTTCTTACTTGGGTGCCTAGTAGAGATCAAAAGGCAGACTGTATGACAAAGTCATTGGGTGGTTTGAATATTCAACATTGTTTGTCTTATCTTTCAGTCAGAACTTAGTTTTTTTTTTTTAAATATTTTTTTCCTTCATATTTATCTTTTTCTTTCTTTAATTCTTAATATTTTACTATTAGGAAATTGGTGGTAGAGGCCTTGTTGCCAGGGGGGGGTGTTAGGTTTAGA
>JASXTE010000017.1:11956997-11984497 GCA_030280995.1 Hemileia vastatrix
ATTTATTTTAATTATAAAATAATATTTTAATATAATTTATTATGTAATATAAATTTAATATATATACATAAGCTGCAATTATTATGTCATTTATTAACTCCAATAAAATTGTATGTTTATTACTTGGCTCCTGGGACAGCCTGGCTGACACTCCCTGTTGGCCAGTTGTCTAGTAGAAGGTAAGAAAAGGAGAAGGAAAAGAGGAGGAAAGGAGAATAGGAAATAAAGGTTTATAGAAAGTAAAAGAAATGAAATAATAATTTATTTAAAGAGAGGCAACGACGAGTTACTTGAGAGATGACACAAAAATGAGTTTTTTATTTAATGACAATATTATTTAAAGTAAGGGTTCTGTGCGGAAAACACTATAATTACTATCAGACTTAAAGCAACCTGTAAATAGTTATATAAAATTTAAATTAGAATTTTAATGCTAATAAAAATAATAATAAAACGTATTATATTGACAGTTTGTTCAGATTTGGTTTGTATAGTAAGTGACGAGTCTACAAGGGATTATCCAAGGCCCTTTTATAGGCAATGGGTCCTCTGAAGCGCCACTAAATTTGTAAATACAAGAATCATAATAAGATGAAACAAGAAAATAAAAGAATAAGTGAAACATAACAATTTAGAGAAAAATATGAAACAGATAATTAAAACCCCCAATAAGAACCAAATTTCCCCACAACTAATTCCCAAATCAGTAAGTAAAAATAGTGAGTAACTAAACAAGCCTGTGACATAGGAACTATGAGAAAAATAATTAAAAACAGATGGTAAAGTCTGCTTTAAGGGTTTTTAAGTGAAACAAGAAAAAATATTTTGACACAACAAAATATGTAATCAATTTTAATTTAGTATGAAGAAATTAATTAATTATTCCAACTATGTAATTAAATAATTAATTTAAATGAAACAAGTAATTAATTTATTACTAAATTAAGTTGAGAATTATAATATTATTTTATAAAATAAGTATTATAATTTATTTAATTTTTATTGATACAATTAAGGGTCCAAAAAAACAGCGGCAATAATTATGGATAATAGTATATGAAAAGGTATATTTTAATAATTAAATTTAATTAATTAAAGTAATTAAAATATAAGATAAACACTTGAATATAATTATCTTATAAGTTTTTAATTAATTAATTTAAAATTATTAAATAAACAATGTGCCCTTTGTTATGGAATATAATTAAATACTTTTAAATTATCTTATAATAAAATTAAAATAATATTTACTTTATTTATATAAATAAAATATTAATATAAATTTATTATGTAATATAATATTAATGTTAAATGCATATTCTGCAATTATTATGTCTTTATTTAATTTCAATAAATTGTATGTTTATTTACTGGGCTCCTGGGACAGCCTGGCTGACACTCCCTGACTCCCAAAAAAACAATAAAAAAAACGCTATGATTTTTTCTTTTTATACTTTTTTAATAGAGTAGGAAGGTTTTAAATTTCTTTGCCAGGTATCCATGCATCATATTCAGATGACTTATTTTTAAATCTCAATAAATACTGAGTACCTCTTTCAGAAGTGATTATTCTATCATTGAGAATTTTATCAATTTCTGCAGTTTCTGTGACTTCTTGAGGGTTCTTCTTAGGTCTACCCCTTCTTTTTGGAAATAAGTCACTGTTGGAAGTATAAGGTTTTAACAGGGAAATGGGGAAAACAGGATGTTTTCTATCATATGGAGAGTATAACACAACTTCAACTGCATTATCTCCAACCTTTTTTTTCACAACAAAAGGGCCCACAAAAGGATCTTTTAATTTGTTGTTACCCTGTAAACTGAAGTGGACAGTAGATATCAACACTTCATCACCTTCTTTAAATGTGTGTCCTTTATGAGATTTATCCCATCTTTTCTTCTCATATTCAAATGCTTTATCAATACAAGTTTGAGCATGTTTTCTGCACAGTTGTTGCATTTGAACAAAAGATTTGACACCAGGGTGTAATTCCAATTTAGGCAATTTACTATTGAGTATTTGAGCAGGAGTATGAGGGACATAACCTAGCCAAAGCTCAAAAGGTTTCTTTTGAGTAACAGAGTGAACAGTGCTATTATAAGCAAATTCAAGACCAGGAAATAAGGTGACCCAGTCATGAGTAAATCTGTCATTGTCTTTATATTCCAATCCAAAGGCACAATACCTTCTAATCATATCCT
Source organism: Hemileia vastatrix (assembly GCA_030280995.1). Lineage (NCBI taxonomy): Eukaryota > Fungi > Basidiomycota > Pucciniomycetes > Pucciniales > Zaghouaniaceae > Hemileia > Hemileia vastatrix. The sequence goes on from JASXTE010000017.1 coordinate 11,959,200, forward strand.
CTAGAGTTTGAATCATTCTTTCAGCTAGACCATCAGTTTGGGGATGGTGAGCAGTAGATAATTTTAATTCACAACCACATATATCCATTAGAGACATCCAGAATTCAGATGTAAATTTTGGATCTCTGTCAGATATAATGGCTCTAGGGAATCCAACAATATTGAACATATTACACCGCCATAAGAAAGCCAAGTCTTTGGTGGAGACATCCTTATGGGTGGGAACAAATTTGCACATTTTAGTAAATCTATCCACTATTACCCAACAAGAATTATAATTTTCTTTACCTGCAATAGGAAGACCAGTGACAAAATCCATATTAATGATTTGCCAGGGAGCATCAGGTGCTTCAATTTTCTGTAATAACCCTGCTCTCTTACCTGTCTTTCTTTTGGATTTCTGGCATGAATCACAAGATTCAACATATAATTTTGCATCTTCAGACATATTAGCCCACCAAGAAGTGTTTTTGAGTCTAATTAGTGTCTTCTCAAGATCAAAATGACCAGCTAATATGTCATCATGACAAAGTTTGAGGATAATTTCTTTCATAGAAGGAGAAATTACAATTACATTAGTAAGCTTTCTTCTATAATAAATATATCCATCTTCAATAGAAAACTTTCCCTTAATTAAAGCATTCTGATATTTAGCAGGAAGAGTTTTAATCAATGCCTGAATAGAAGCATTTTTAGGATCATTTAAGATAGTAACTAATTTATTTAAATCAGAATCCTTATCATATGAATCCAGAATTAATTTTAATAACTCCTCTTCCATGTCAACTATAAATATACCATGGATATTAACAGTATCATCTTCAGGTACATAAGCAGGATTTGAGTCATTATTTTGCAGAGGCAATCTGGAGAGCATATCAACATTGGAGTGAACATTTTCAGCCCTATGGATAATTGTCATCCGTCCTCTGTATTCTTGAACAGCAAGTTGCAACCTGAACATATGTCTGTTAGGTGTTTTCAGGTTTAAGAGGGACTTCACAGCACTACAGTCAGTTACCAATTCAAACTTTTGATCATCTAGATAGTAATGAAGCTTCTCAAGAGCCCAAACAACTGCTAAGCACTCCAATTGAGTGGCACCATATTTCAATTCACTATTTCTCAAGGTTCTTGAAATATAACAAATTACAACCTCTGAGGATTTATCATTTATAATTTGTTTCTGGTGAAGGGCAGCACCCAGACCAACAAAGCTAGCATCTGTGTATAGGACAAAAGGTTTGTTGAAATCTGGAAGAGCCAATATAGGGGCTGTCATTAAGCAACTTTTTAATGTATCAAAAGCTTTTTGACAGTCATTATTCCAGAGAAAGGCAACATCTTTTTTGGTCAGTTTTGTAAGAGGCAAGGCTATGACCTGATAATTTTTATAATATATTGTCTATAATAGCCACACATACCCAAAAAACTTTGGATTTCTCTTACAGAAGTTGGTGCTTTCACATTTTGAATGGCAGCAACTTTGTTTTGCTCTACACAAATTTGTAAGCCTGACACAACATGGCCAAGGACTTTCAAGGATTAAAAAACAAATTTACACTTTTTTAAGGACAAAGTCATATTGATTTCATCCATTTTTTGGAAAACTCTATTTAAGTGAATCATATGTTCATCAAAAGTTTTAGAAAAAATTATAATGTCATCAATATAAACCATGAGCCATCCTTCAATTATTTCTTGATGGAAAGTGTTATCCATGACTTTTTGAAAAACTGAAGGAGCATTTTTAGGGCCAAATGGCATCCTAACATACTTATATATTTCCATATGAGTAGCAATTAGTAAAAAATTTTGTGAATTTTTCTCAACAGGAATTTGATGATAAACTTTATTGCCATCCAGACAACTAATAAATTTTGCACCCTGTAAGGTAGCATGAATTGAATTAATTCTGGGAAAAGGATAAATATAATCTAAAGTATAAGTGTTTAATGCTCTGTAATCTCCACATAATCTAGCCTTATCTTTTTCATAAGAAATCATGACTGGGGATATGACACAATATTTTGGGGTGACATCCACTTTCTCAATAATATTCATTTTCAATAACGTAGAAATATTATCCTCATTATCCTTTCTTTTTGTTGGAGAAGCAGGATATGGTTTTTTCTTAAGACTAGGAGGAATATCACTCAAGTTACAGGATAAAGTAATTTTCATTTCATCCTTAACAACTCCTAGGACATGAGAACCATTAGCAAAAGCCATAGGGAAAGAGTTAATTGAGGCAATAATAGAATCCTTTTGTTCACTAGTTAACTGATCACCAAAAGAAGCAGTATATACTTCATTTAATAAATAATCCATTTCAATTGTTGTTCTGCCTTTACACTGGATTAGTGAGTTACAAGACTTTAACAGATGCCCAGAAGGTTTTCTAGAGGAGGAAATTTTGAATTTCCTTTTGCCATTCAATCCCAAGGTGAAGAAATCATTTTCTGGGTCCAATTTCACTCCAAACATGGTTAAAATATCATTACCCATAATAAACTAATTGCTTAAATTATCATTTTTCATGACAAAAAATTCACAAATAGCTCTGACAAAACCACCATTATATTTGAAGAATACAAAGGTTTTGTATTTGCCAATAGGAATTAAGGTAGAACCATACCCTCTCCATTTTTCAGAAGTTATAGGTAATAATTTACTCAAATAATCCTTATCTACTGAAGCTAAAGCCTTTTCAGAGACTACACTTCCTCCATTACCAGAGTCAAGAACTACATCTACATTTTTACCATTAATGATAACAGGTGCTTTCAAGGGGGATATGGCTATAGAATTGTTAGTAATATCTTTAATTATTTCAGCATTTTCCACTGAAGATAAATCCAATACACATTCTTCAGATATATTATCTAAATAATGGACATCCTGTTCTAACATTAAAACATCTTTAACAGAGTCATTGCCATAGGAGATATTACTTTCACAATCACTAGAAGAATTATTGACATCAATTTCAGCTTCATCAGTGTCTTCATTTTGTTCAACAAGATGAATTTTCTTGTCACAAACATGACCCTTTTTCCATGGTTTGTTACATTTATAACAAGTATTTGTTGCATATTTTTTAGGTGCAACTGGGGCAGAGGGTTTACCAGATTTTTCTGGGAGCTTTGTAGAAGGTTTATTCTGATCATTATAAGCTTAACCAAGGTAATTCTTTGGTTCATATCTATGGTTTAGTAGTACCTCATTACAGATGTTAATGAAAGAAGAATTTTCCCTTACATGCTCAGTTCTAGCCACAATCAAATCTCGAAGAGAATTTGGTAATTTATACAAGATTTTATCTCTCCAAATATCATAATCCATCATTGGATCAATTGCTCTTAGATTTTTTGTTACTTTCATAAGAAAAACAATGGGCTTTTCAACAGAGGAGGATACATATCTAGTATTCTCATACAGTCTTTGCTGAGCTAACCTGAATTTTGATTCACCAAACTGATTCTCAATCAAGGATTTCCAATCATTCCATTTATAATGATTGTTATCTAAAAGGACAGATTCATACCACATCAAGGCTACATTGGAAAATAATTAAATTAGCTTAGAAACAATTTCCTCATCAGGTAGTTTATAAGATCTCTTTAAATTATCAATTATTTGGATAAAGTGTTGCCAATAAGAAGAAGAATCACCATCAAAGGTAGGATATTGGTCCAACTTAGGCCAATTTTTCTGACTACTGGGATGCTTCATTTTTTGGTTTAAATTATTCATCATTAATAATTCCTGAAGTTTAGCCAGGTTTTCAGAAATTTCATTATTTACAGAAACAGCTGGTGCATGACCATCCCAAGATTTTTTGCTAGTAGCAAAAGATTTTACAGACTCATTTTCAGTTTGTTTAATGGTTGAAATATGAGGAAGAAAGGAGGAACTCTGCTCAGGTTCTTTTTCTTTATTTTTATGCAGCTTATGGACAGCATTCTCATTTATACCATTATTGATGGTTAAGGTTGAGAATTTTTCCTGAAGGTCAGACACATAGTTTCTTATCCTTGGAATTTCAGACATCTGGTCATTTACTTTTGCAAGAGATAAAACATTTCTGTCCTCAGAAACTGTGTGTTTGGCACTTAGTGCATGGAGATCATTCTTTATCTTTTTAAACTCATTTTGTAGAGACTTTATTTCAATTTTTAATGAATAATTTTCTTCAATAAGGGGTTTCAATTCACTCAATGTTTTATGTAGATTGATATTTTTATCTGAGATAGCTCTATGGTCACTCCTTATTTGTTTTTGTTGGCTAAGAAAAATAGTCAAGGTTTCTTTGATTTTAAAATAAGCTGTATCCTGTACAGAAGAACTTACTTGACATTGAAAGTGCAAATTATTTAATCTATCATTCTCATGGATTAACAAAACTCTCAAATGTTTGTCTTTCACAACATTAAAATCAAGGGTATCTTTTAATATTTCTTCAGAAGTTTTCTCAATTAAGGTATAGACTTCAGGGGAAACAGAATCATTCTTAATTGCAAGAGAAGGATTAATTAAAGAAGTAGAATTCAAATGTAAAGGTTCATCAAATGATAATTTTCTAATTACATTAATAGGGCTACTAGTTACAGGAAGCTGTCTTTTAAAAGGTTTAACTGTTCTTTCACCATTCTCAATAATATTACCTGCAGAAGAAGACTTATTAGAAAACATTCCCAAGTGACTATCAACCAAATTACTTACCATGGCAGAGGAGGAAACTTCCCCTGAGATTGGGTTTGGGATTGGGCTTGGGCCTTCTTTCTCCTGCCTTGTTGGTAAGGATGAGGAGGAGGATGGAAATTGGGTGTTCTGGATGGGCCAGGCTGATGATGAGGAGGATGTTGCACATTCTTCTGGTAGTGAATCATTAGATAATCCCATTTCCATTGCTCTACTTCCAGAGTACTTTGATTTTGGGTGAAGGAGCTGGGGGGCTGCAAAGGTTGAGCCTGAAACTGAGGCTGATTGGGAGGCGACTGAGGAGGGGCCTGGGCCTGATTTTGGTTCCTGAGTTCCTGAACTTGATCCCACAAGGTGTCTACTTTTGCCTTGTATTTCATGTTTTCTGTCTTCAGTTCTTTGATGTGACTGGACAGATTGCTGATTTGCTGGGGCAGAGGAAGTTTTTTTATTTTGAATCCTTTTGGAAGACCTTCTTGAGGTACTGGAGGTTTTACTTCCTTCTGTTGTGCTGGGGGAAGGGGGTTTGATTTGTTTACTTCTCCTGTCATTTCCACATCCTGAATTATGTGAAATTTTCTTGTTAGCATAAGATTTTTTATGTTCAACTTTAGAAGAACTCACAGTATCAGCATCATAATCAATTTCAATTTCATCCACTTGCATGTTATCCATACTCTCAGCCAATTTGTTGGACATAATAGTGGGAATATTAATTAATTTCTTAAAAAAAAAAAAAATTCAATTAATAATTTGCTCAAAATATTAAAAAAAAAATTTTTATTAATTAAATTATAAAAAAAAATTTTTTTTTTAATATAAAGTAATAATTATAAAAAATAATTAATAATATGGACTGCAAAGGAAAATTGGGAATAAACAATTAAGTTATTTTCAAACAATTAATTAAATTACCAAAATTAAATATGGCAATATATGGGACTAAGTACAAAGTACTATTTAAGTCAACCAAAATTAAACAAAAATTAATAATAATAAAAAAATTAATTTAATAATTCATTTTTTATTAATAATAATGTTAATTTCTTCTAGGACTAAGAGGAATTAAACACTCTATAATGCTCAACTAGGAAAAAAAAATTTAATAAATGAACACTTACACTCAGTGACTCAGCACAAGGCCACAATCACTGTTATTGCAGTAAAAAATCTAGTATAAGAGATGATAGGAGCAAAGGTTGACTTACAGTAGTGATTGTTAAATCACCCACAAAAATATATAACTTTTAAGAATATATAAACCTAAAAGTTAGATCCCCGGTTCAATTCACGTTTGCGGAAAAAGTTCTACTTTTTGTGCAAGGTGGTCTGTCAGCCAGGCTACTAGACTTACCCAGTGAAATAAGTAATTATTTACTGGATGAAGCCACACCTTATCATCTTTAATTATTATTTAATTATCATTTAGTTACATTAACATTAGTTATAAATTAACTAGTTACAGAATGTTAAAATTAAATTAATTAATTAAATAAATAAGTAAAATTATAATTATAATTTTGTCCCTTATATTTTCTCTAACACCGTGCTAAACTGACAGGTTGGGAAAAATAAAACTTTATATTTAAAAAATAAAATACAAAGATAAAATAAGATTTAAATATTCAAATAATATTAAATATATACAAATAAATCAAATTTCTTATTTGGAATTGACATTTACAGTAAATATTAAAAATATTGATGTATTTCTGACATACTCTGTAAATACATCTTTTTTGACGCCTTCTTTTTGGAATAACTTTATTATTTGAAATACTCTTTCTGGAATGTTCTTTTTCTCTCTTTTTCCCTACTGTTTTTAGAATTTGATTTCCGTGATTTGTCTCTCCTTTGCCTATAAAAGGCCTCTCTTTTGTTGTCTTTTGATCATTCTATCTTACCAAACCATTTTATTACAACAATAACCAAATAAACACTTATTCTTATATTCTATATCATTAGTACTTACAATAGCGTAATTCTAATTTATAAATTATATTAATACTTTAATCCTACCTCTGTTATTGAGTAAAACATTCACCTTTGAATTAAGAAATACGTACAAGGTTGTTGAAAATCCATTTAAGCCTTATAAATCCTCGTAGAACTACGCACCAAATCTTCTAGACTAAAAGTGTACCTTGAAAATTGGGAACCTTTCCGAAATATCGACGGCACAACGTTACTTGAGGCCTAATCGAGAGGACCATCGGCGTAGAAGCACCTGTAAAGGACGAGTGGAGGCAAGAAAACGACGAACGTCATACGTCACGTGATAAAAGTTTTTGCTGCGAACGGGAATCAAACCGCGCTCCAAAACTTAAGTTCATATACTGACTAAAGATCGTATATATCGTGGTAATTATTGTGATTACTATTTGTGGGTTACTCTTCACTCTTCATTTGCTACGTATTTCCTTTTACTCAGCACTCTGTAAGTGGCATTAATTTGCTCATTTTGCAGGGGGAGGTGTCTGGTAATTGGAATTTAATTTTATTATTATATTTTTTTTTTTTTTTCCTGGTTGACCATAATAGAGCAATAACTGTTCTTAGTCCCAGAGGTAATAAAATAATTATATATTAATATTAATTATTATCATTTTTCAGTTGACAATTGTCCTGATTAATTTGAATTTTAATTGTTCCAGTTGACAAACTGTCCTGACAATAATATATTTTATTAAATAAAATAATTATTATAATTTTTCAGTTGACATTTGTCCTGATTAATTAATTGTTCCAGTTGACAAATTGTCCTGACAATTATATTTTTTTAATAAATAATTAACATTTCATTACTTCAGTTGACTTTGAGTCCTGGTAATCCAATAAATCTTTTTAAGTAATAAAATTCATATTTAAATTACTTCAGTTGACATTAAGTCCTGGTAGTTAATTAATCAGTTAAAATAATTTTTATTAATAAAGATTCATATTTGATTATTTCAGTTGACAATAAATCCTGGTAATAAATTAGTTGATTTAAATCCTGAAAATAAAAATTAATAGAAATTCTAATTTATTTCTACAGTTGATTGCATTATCCTGGTTTTAAATTTGTTTTATTAATTTTATTTAAGTTGATTTTTATCCTAAAAAGATTTTTTTTTATTTATTTTTATTTTATTTCTGTTAAATAAAAATTTAAAAATAAAAGACTAATTAATTTTGTCTCTTTTCCTTCATTTCAGTAGAATCTTAAAATGACTGATCAAAGTAGTTTTACTGCACGTGAAGAAGAACTAGACTTAATTGATTATGATGAGCCTACTTCTGTAAGTTCTCCTTTAACAAGAAGAATTTCTCAAACTAATAAATCCTTGCCCCAAACAGGATGTGGAAATGGAAGAAGTAGAAATCCCAGTGGACAATACTCAGGATCAGAAACCCAGGACAAACCCACCAGAAGAGCTTCCAAGAGGCTTCAAGATAAAAAAGATGCCGTTGTCCCAGCAGATAAAGAATCTGTCAACCCACATAAAGGAGTTAAAGACAGACAGCTTAAAACTAAAGGTAAGGGTAGATGCCTTGGAAGAATGGGAGAAAAGAAAAAATACTTCTCTCCAAGAGAAAAGGAAACCTCTTCCTCCCAGGGATCAACAACAATTGGCTCCCCAATCCCAAGAGATGGTAGAAGTGTCCAAGTGGCAGTGGGACTGGCTCAACACACAGTGGGACTACTTAGCTCAAAATCAGCATCAATTACCTCAGGTAGGTCCATCAAGGCCCACCCAGGCAAACCCCACTCCTCCCCACCCTTATCAAGGAGGCAAAAGAAGAAGGAAGCCCAATATGGTGATACCCAGCAAACCCTGGTTCGTCCCTCTATTGATTCTCAAGTGCCTTTTTTTGTGGCTGACTCTGTTCCTTCAGGTAAATCTGGAAGGCAAGATGAAACCTTGAGACCTATAGAGGCTGGGAATAGTAGACAGTTATCTCATGTATCCAATCCATTACTTTTAATTGCTACCTCAATAATTAATCCTGATATGGCTGTTATTGATGAAACTCTTGACCCTGAGTTCTATGAGAGTCTGGAAAGTTACTCAGTTTCCTTATTGAGAAACACTCCGGATGTAGCAAGAATTAATGATGAGCACTTGAGAGATATTATTGCCAAGCAAAATCATATAATGAACAATATGCAATTGACTCAGAGATATAATAGTTTGTTAACTGATCAGGGTTATCAGGTATTAAAAAGTGAAGCACAGAGAGTCTCTGATGAATTGTCTCATTACAAAGCAACCCATGAAAAGAAAATTGCTTTATGGCAAAATATAAAAAATGATTTGTCTAAACTAAAAGATACTGTATCTGCCTGTTGCCAGGAGGTAGAGATAGATAAGATAAATCTGAAAAGATTGAGTGACCAGTTGTCATCTTTTCAACATAAAAATCAATTATCTTTTGCAACTGTCAATGAAAGTTTATCTAGTCTTCCAAGAATGAAAACAAGACTAACAACCATTGAAGAAACATTGAACTCATTGTTAAATGACCAAAAATATTCTGACAATTCTGTGAAGGAATATATAGTGCAGGATTCTCAACCAGTACCTGTGGCTAGTTCATCTAAAATAAAAACTGATCCAGAAATACCTGTTGATAACACTGAGTTTCCATCAAAAACTGATGATGCACCAGGATCTGCAACAGAAGGATTAAACAATGAGATTTCAGCACAATTAGAGAAATTACAGCTGCTTCTTACTCAGAAACAAGCTAGTACTAAGGAGATTCCTTCAAATCAAAAGAATTGGCCAAAACTTGACCAGTACCCAACATTTGATGGTGATTCTTCCTCTGATTGGCAGCAATTTATTTGCAGAATTGATAATTTAAAAAATTCTTACAAACTCCCAGATGAGGAAATTGTGTCCAAATTAATTTCTTTGTTCACTAATGTTGCCCTGATGTGGTATGAATCTGTTCTCCTGGATGGGAATGACTATTCATGGGAGGATTGGAAGAAATTAATTAAAGCACAATTTGGTGGCTCCAAGTTCAGAATGGCTCAACAAAGGCAGTATGAGGAAACTAGATATAGCTCTTCTACTGATAAACCTATTGAGTTTTTAATGAAACTTGTAAAAATCTTAAGGGCAATGGACCCAAATATGGAGTTTGATTTATGGAAGGACAGGATCCTCTATAAATTACCAATGTCTCTGAGAGACTTGATTGTGGCTAGGACTGAGTTCTCCAAAGAACCCTCTTCTTTCATTAATACTTGCAATGAGATACTTCTAAACAATAAGTATGATGCATGAAGATTCATTCCTAGGACCCCTTTGGAGAAACCCTCCACTTACCAAAAAAAACCTCTGGAAAAGGTTGGTAAACCTTCTGCCCCTATTGCACCAAAGAAGTATGCAACAAACACTTGCTTCAAGTGCAACAAGCCTTGGCAGAAAGGCCATGTTTGTGACAAGAAGATAAATCTTGTGGAACAAACAGAGGAGCATGCTGATGACACAGTGGCACTGGATGATACATCAAGTGATTGTGCCAGCAATATTTCATATGAATCTCAACAAGAAATCTTGATGCTGGAAGAAGATATTCATTATTTAAATACTATTGACATTGATAATAATGATTTATCTAGAGTTGAGGATGCTGAGATGATAAAGAACATTGAGGATAACTCAATTGTTATTGCCCCTCTTAAGGCACCAGTTTTGATTAATGGAACCAGCATTGAAGTTGTTCTGGATTCTGGAGCTGGTGGAAGTGTAGTATCTGAAAGAGCACTTGCCTCAGTAGATCAAGACTATAAATCTAAACTGTTGCCTATCATTTCTGAAAATTGGAGAGGGTATGGCTCTGTTTTGTCCCCCATTGGTAAATACAAAGCCACAGTGTTTTTTAAATATAACCATGGTTTTGTAAGAGCTATTTGTGATTTTGTTGTCATGAAAAATGATAACTTGAGCAATTGGTTTATTGTAGGGAATGATATTTTAACCAAGTATGGTATAAAATTGGATCCTTCAAACCAATGTTTCACAATGGGGTTGAATGGGAAGAGAAAATTTAAAATTTCCTCCCCTAAAAAAATTATTAAAACCAGAATTGAACACATGTAATTCTGTGGTTCAATATAAAGGAAGATCTACAAAGGAAATGCATGCCCTTATTTCTGAAATTGACAATGCCTCTTTTGGAGAACAACTTTCTGGTGAGGATAAAGATTCCATCATTAACTTGATAAAATCTTTTCCTATGGCCTTTGCTCATGGGTCACATGAACTGGGATTAGTTAAAGAGGAAATGAAACTTTCATTGTCTTGCCCATTAACTGATATACCACCTAGTTTAAAGAAGAAGCCTTATCCTGCTTCTCCCACAAAGAGAAAAGATATTGAAGATAATATCTCTACCCTTTTAAAAATGAATATTATTGAAAAGGTAGTTGAAACACCTAAATATTGTGTTATCTCACCTGTCCTAATTTCTTATGAGAAAGATAAAGCCAGGTTATGTGGTGATTATAGAGCACTAAATACTTATACTGTTGATGATATCTATCCTTTACCTAGAATCAGCTCTATACATGCTACTTTACAGGGTGCTAAATATATCAGCTGTTTGGATGGTAATAAGGGATATCACCAGGTACCTGTTGAGAAAAATTCTCAGAACTTTCTGATGATTGCCACTCATATGGGTATTTATAAGTATATTAGGATGCCATTTGGCCCTAAAAATGCCCCTTCTGTTTTCCAAAAAGTAATGGATAACACATTCCATCAAGAGATAATTGAAAGTTGGCTGATGGTTTATATTGATGATATCATTATATTCTCAAAAACATTTGAGGACCATGTTAAACACCTGTGTAAAGTATTCCAGAAAATGGACGAAATAAATATGACACTTGCTTTGAAGAAATGTAAATTTGGTTTCCATTCTTTAAAAGTTCTTGGTCATGTTGTTTCAGGCTTACAGATATGTGTTGACCAGAACAAAGTGGCAGCCATACAACAGGTGAAAGCTCCTACAACAGTAAGAGAGCTCCAAAGTTTTTTGGGAATGTGTGGATACTATAGACAGTATATTAAAAATTACCAAGTCATAGCTTTACCCCTTACCCAATTAACTAGAAAGGATGTTGCTTTTGTCTGGAATAGTGAAAGACAAAGAGCCTTTGACACTATGAAACACTGTTTGATGTCAGCACCAATTCTTGCTTTACCTGACTTTGATCAACCATTTGTTTTGTACACTGATGCCAGTTTCATTGGTCTTGGTGCTGCCCTCCATCAAAAACAAGTGATAAATGATAAAGTTTCAGAAGTAGTAATTTGTTATATTTCAAGAACCTTGAGAAATAGTGAATTGAAATATGGTGCTACTCAATTAGAGTGTTTAGCTGTAGTATGGGCTCTAGAAAAGCTTCATTATTACCTAGATGACCAGAAATTTGAACTTGTCACTGACTGCAGTGCAGTTAAATCCCTTTTGAACTTGAAAACACCTAATAGACATATGTTTAGATGGCAGCTGGCTGTTCAAGAGTACAGAGGGAGAATGACAATTATTCACAGAGCTGGTATTGGTCACTCAAATGTGGATATGTTATCAAGGTTACCCTTACCAAATGATGACTCAAATCCTGCATATGATCCTGAGGATGAAATTATCCATATCCATGGGATATATGTGGTTGATATGGAGGAAGAGCTATTACAGCTTATTCTGGAATCATATGATAAGGACACTGACTTGAAAAAGTTATGCACCATATTAAATGATCCAAAGAATGCTTCAATACAAGCATTAATTAAAACCCTTCCACCAAAGTACCAAAAAGGTTTGGAAAAAGGAAAATTTTCAATTGATGAAGGATATCTATATTATAGAAGAAAGTTGAGTAATGTTATTGTTATTCCTCCTTCTATGAAAGAAATCATCTTGAAAATTTGTCATGATGACATATTAGCTGGACATTTTGATCTTGACAAAACAATGATCAGAATTAAGAACACTGCTTGGTGGGCTAATATGTCTGAAGACACAAAATTATATGTTGAATCCTGTGATTCATGCCAAAAATCAAAAAGATTAACTGGTAAAAGAGCAGGATTAATGCAACATATTGAACCTCCTGATGCCCCATGGCAAATAATAAACATGGATTTTGTAACAGGATTACCTATTGCTGGTAAAGACAGTTATAACTCTTGTTGGGTTATTGTGGACAGATTCACAAAAATGCGTAAATTTATCCCTACCCACAAGGATGTTTCCACTAAAGAATTAGATTTCTTATGGTGGTCTCATATGTTTAATACTGCTGGTTTTCCTAAAGCCATAATCTCTGACAGAGACCCTAAATTTACTTCTGAATTTTGGATGTCTCTGATGGATTTTTGTGGTTGTGATCTGAAACTTTCTACTGCCCATCACCCTCAGACTGATGGTTTAGCTGAAAGAATGATTCAGACTTTAGAGGACATGATAAGAAGATATTGTGCCTTTGGCCTTGAGTATAAAGATAATTACAGATTCACTCATGATTGGGTTACCTTACTTCCTGGGTTAGAATTTGCTTATAATAGCACTGTTCATTCTGTTACTCAAAGGAAGCCTTTTGAGCTCTGGCTTGGATATGTTCCTAATACTCCTGCCCAAATTCTCAATAACAAAATACCTAAATTGGATATACATCCTGGTGTAAAATCTTTTCTTCAAATGCAACAACTATGCAGAAATCATGCTCAAAAATGTATTGAAAAATCATTTGAATATGAGAAGAAAAGATGGGACAAATCCCATAAAGAATACACTTTTAAAAAGGGTGATGAAGTGTTGATTTCTACAGTCCACTTCAACTTACAAGGTAATAACAAATTAAAAGATCCATTTGTTGGTCCTTTTGTTGTCAGAAGAATGATTGGAGATAATGCAGTTGAAGTTATTCTGTATTCCCCATATGACAGAAAACATCCTGTTTTTCCAATATCTCTTTTGAAACCTTACACATCCAATAGTGATTTATTTCCAAGAAGGAGGGGTAGACCAAAGAAAACCCCAAATGAAATCACTGAGACAGCAGAAATTGAAAAAATATTAAATGACAGAATAGTCACTGCTGAGAAAGGTACAGAATACTTATTGAGATTCAAGAATAAATCATCTGAATATGATTCTTGGATACCTGGGAAGGAGATATCTAATCTTCCTACTCTACTAAAAAAGTATAAGAAGAAAAAATCATAGCATTTTTTTTTTATTATTTTTTTTAGAGTAAGGGAGTGTCAGCCAGGCTACTAGACTTACCCAGTGAAATAAGTAATTATTTACTGGATGAAGCCGCACCTTATCATCTTTAATTATTATTTAATTATCATTTAGTTACATTAACATTAGTTATAAATTAACTAGTTACAGAATGTTAAAATTAAATTAATTAATTAAATAAATAAGTAAAATTATAATTATAATTTTGTCTCTTATATTTTCTCTAACACCGTGCTAAACTGACAGGTTGGGAAAAATAAAACTTTATATTTAAAAAATAAAATACAAAGATAAAATAAGATTTAAATATTCAAATAATATTAAATATATACAAATAAATCAAATTTCTTATTTGAAATTGACATTTACAGTAAATATTAAAAATATTGATGTATTTCTGACATACTCTGTAAATACATCTTTTTTGACGCCTTCTTTTTGGAATAACTTTATTATTTGAAATACTCTTTCTGGAATGTTCTTTTTCTCTCTTTTTCCCTACTGTTTTTAGAATTTGATTTCCGTGCTTTGTCTCTCCTTTGCCTATAAAAGGCCTCTCTTTTGTTGTCTTTTGATCATTCTATCTTACCAAACCATTTTATTACAACAATAACCAAATAAACACTTATTCTTATATTCTATATCATTAGTACTTACAATAGCGTAATTCTAATTTATAAATTATATTAATACTTTAATCCTACCTCTGTTATTGAGTAATACATTCACCTTTCAATTAAGAAATACGTACAAGGTTGTTGAAAATCCATTTAAGCCTTATAAATCCTCGTAGAACTACGTACCAAATCTTCTAGACTAAAAGTGTACCTTGACATGGTCAGTGCGTTATAACCTTTGTCCAAAAAGTCGTAAAAGTCGATTGTCAATTATTTGGAAGGGTCCCCAATTGTCGGCCGGTCGTCTAGAAGAAGGTGAAAAAAGAAGGTATTAGGGGAAATAAAAAGGAACTGAAATAAAGAAATATATAAAAATTTTTAAAGACTTTTAATAAAAATGGACGTGGATCAATGGGGTTAATAAAGTAAGTACTGTTTTATTCTCTCTGCTTAATTATCAACTATTAATACTAAAATATTCTTATCACAACCTTTAATATTTTATTTTATTACTTAAATAGGTAGAAGCGCAGTTTAAATAGTTGTAAATAAAATGAATTTTATAGTGTAATTAAAAAATATGTTGAATAGTAAGTGATGAGTATAAATGAAATAACACAAGGCCTTTTATAGGCAAATGGACCAATAAGGCGCTACCACTGAGTATATACAAAGTAATAATAGGATGAAACAAAAAGATAAAAGAAAATAATTGAAACATAACAATGGAGAGAAAAAGAAGAAACAAGTAATTAAAATCCCAATTAAGAAAACAATTTTCACGCAACCATTTCCCAAATCATTTAAGTAATATTGTCAGCCAGGCTATTCCAGGAGTCCAGTAAATGATATATAAATTATAAAACCTTAAAGAGTGGGTAAGACTTGTATTTAATGAATATAACTTAATATTTTATTACATAATGAAATTATATAAGAATTTTATTATATACAAATGTTACATTAAATTTATTGGTTATATATATTTTTATATACAATTAAATTGAGCATAATATAATATATTCTACAAATAATGGCGCATTTTTATGTATTTAATAATTATAAATTTATATTTAATTAATTAAAAAAAACATATATTATAATTACAAGTGTAAATTTGATTTATAATATATTTAAATTAATTACTTAAATTTATATATTAACTAATACCTCTCATATGATACTAAACAATTATTAAGGACGCTTCTTTTGACCCTTAATTGTGTTAGAAAAAACAAATAAATTAATTTGGACTAAATTGAGATTAATTGCTTGTTTTGTTGCGTCAAATTATTTTTTGTTTCACTTAAAATGTCCTCTAATCAGAATGTACCATCTGTTGGGAATTATATTTCTCATAGTTCCTATGTTTCCAATCTTGTTTAGTTATTCACTATTGTCACTTACTGATTTGGGGATTAATGGCGGGGAAATTGGATTCTTAATTGGGCTTTTAATTATTTGTTTCATGTTTTTCTCTATATTGTTATGTTTCATTTACTCTTTTGATATGTTTGTTTTATTCCTTTCTAATCATTGTATTTACTGATATAGTAGCGCTTCAGAGGACCCATTGCCTATAAAAGGGCCTTGGATAATCCCCTGTAGCCTTATCACTTATTATACACTCAACAAATTAAAAACTATTTTACTACGTTTATATTTTTTTTATTAGTAATACAATTCTAATTAAAAGTCTATATAACAAATTAAAATGTTGCCTTAAGTCTGATAGTAACTATATTGTTTGCCGCGCAGAACTCTTACTTAAATAATAATAATATTTATAAAACCAATTTGTTGTCTCTTCTCAGCTCACTCATCGTTGCCTTCTCTCAATAAATTAAATAATTTCATTAAATTTTATTTCTTTTATTACCCATACTCCTTTCCTCCTTCTCCTCCTCTCATTTCTTCCCTCTTTTCTTATCTCTTCTAGACGACTGACCGACAACTGGGGGCCTTTCCAAACGACGACGACGATCGAAGCCTGGCGACGAACGACAAAACGCACGGACCACCTAGCAAAACGAAACTTTTGCCGCGACTGTGTTTCGAACTTGGGTTCGACATCTTAGGTTTATATAATATTAATTTTTATATTATTTTGAAGTGATTTTTTGATCACTATAGTAAGTTCACCTTTGCGCCTCTCACTCATATTACTATATTTTTATTGCAATAACAGTGATTGTGGCTTAATTGCTGATTCACTGAGTGTAAGTGTTCAATTTTTAAAATTTTTTTTTTCCTAGTTGACCATTATAGAGTGTTAAATCCTCTTAGTCCTAGAAGAATTGACATTATTATTAATACAAATTGAATTATTAATTTAATTTTTTTTTATTATTAATTATTGTTAATTTTGGTTGACTTAAAAGTACATTGTGCTTAGTCCCAATATATATTGCCATATTTAATATTGGTAATTAATTGGTTGAATTAACTTACTTGTTATTCCCAATTTAAACTTGCAATCCATTTTTTTTTAAAAAAATTAATTTTTTAATTATTCTTTATATTGAAAATTATTTTTTCTATAATTTAATTAATTAAAAAATTTTTTTTATTATTTGGAGCAATTATTGACTAACTTTGATTATTTTTTTATAAAGTACAAAGTAAAATATAAATCTTCCCACTAGTATGTCCAACAATTTGGCAGAAAAAATGGATAACATGCAAGTGGATGAGATAGAAATTGACTATGATGCTGACACTGTAAGTTCTTCTAAAGTTGGTCATAAAAAATCTTATGCTAACACAAAAAATTCACATACTGCAGGATGTGGAAATGACAGGAAATGCAAACAAACCAAACCCCCTTCCCCCAGTACCACAGAAGGAAGTAAAGCCTCTAGTGCCTCAAGAAGGTCTTCCAAAAGGCTTCAAAATAAAAAAGCTTCCTCTGCCACAACAAATCAGCAACCTATCCAGTCATATAAAAGAGTTGAAGACAGAAAATATGACGTACAAAGCAAAGGTAGACACATTGTGGGATCAGGTCCAAGAACTCAGGAACCAGATTCAGGCCCAGGCCCCTCCTCAATTGCCTCCCAATCAGCTTCAATTTCAGGCTCAACCTTCACAGCCACCCAGCTCAACCATCCAAAATCCAAATACTATGGAAGTAGAGCAATGGAAATGGGATTATCTAATGAGTCACTACCAACAGAATGTGCAACACCCTCCTCATCATCAGCCTGGCCCATCCAGAACACCCAATTTCCATCCACCTCCTCATCCCTACCAACAAAGCAGGAGAAAGAAGGCCCAAGCACAATCCCAAACCCAGTCCCAGGGGAAGTTTCCTCCTCTGCCATGGTAAGTAATTTGGTTGATAGTCACTTGGGTATGTTTTCTAATAAATCTTCTTCTGCAGGTAATATTATTGAACATGGTGAAAGAACAGTTAAACCTGTTAAAAGACAGCTTCCTGTAACTAGTAGCCCTATTGATGTAATTAGCAAATTTTCATTTGATGAACCTTTACATTTAACTTCTACATCTTTAATTAATCCTTCTCTTGCAATTAAAAATGATTCTGTTCCCCCTGAAATCTATAACTTAATTGAAAAAACTTCTGAGGAAATATTGAAAGATACCCTTGATTTTAATATTGTGAAAGACAAACATGTGAGAGATGTGTTAATCCATGAAAATGATAGATTAAATAATTTACACTTGCAATGTAAAGTGAGTTCTTCTGTACAAGATACAGCTTATTTAAAAATCAAAGAAACCTTGAATATTGTTCTTAGTCAACAAAAACAAATAAGAAGTGACCATAGAGCTATCTCAGATAGAAATATCAGTCTGCATAAGACATTGAGTGAATTGAAACCCCTTATTGAGGAAAATTATTCATTCAAAAATGAAATAAAATCTCTACAAAATGAGTTGAAGAAACTAAAAAATGACTTCCATGCACTAAGTACCAAACACTCAGTTTCTGAGGACAGAAATGTTCTATCTCTTGCAAAAGTGAATGACCAGATGTCTGAAATTCCAAGAATAAGAAACTATGTGTCTGATTTACAGGAAAAGTTCTCAACCTTAACCATCAATAATGAATTAAATGAGATTTCTGCAAGTAAGCTGCATAAAAATAAAGGGAAAAAACCTGAACAAAGTTCATCCTTTCTTCCTCATATTTCAACCATTAAACAAACTGACAATGAGTCTGTAAAATCTTTTGCTACTAGCAAAAAATCTTGTGATGGTCATGCACCAGCTGTTTCTGTAAATAATGAAATTTCTGAACACCTGGCTAAACTTCAGGAATTATTACTAATGAATAATTCAAACCAAAAAGTGGACCATCCCAGTAGTCAGAAAAATTGGCCTAAGTTAGACCAATATCCTACCTTTGATGGTGATTCTTCCTCTGATTGGCAACACTTTATCCAAAGAATTGATAATTTAAAGAGATCTTATAAACTACCTGATGAGGAAATTGTTTCTAAGCTAATTTCTTTATTTTCCAATGTAGCCTTGATGTGGTATGAATCTGTCCTCTTAGATAACAATCATTATACATGGAATGATTGGAAATCCTTGATTGAGAATCAGTTTGGTGGTTCAAAATTCAGGTTAGCTCAGCAAAGACTGTATGAGAACACTAGATATGTATCCTCCTCTGTTGAAAAGCCCATTGTTTTTCTGATGAAAATAACTAAAATCCTTAGAGCAATTGATCCAAAGATGGATTATGATATTTGGAGAGATAAAATCTTGTATAAATTACCAAATTCTCTTAGGGATTTGATTGTTGCTAGAACTGAGCATGTAAGGGAAAATTCTTCTTTCATTAATATCTGTAATGAAGTACTACTCAACCATAGATATGAACCAAAGAATTACCTTAGTAAATCTTATAATGATCAGAATAAACCTTCTATAAAGCTCCCAGAAAAATCTGGTAAACCCTCTGCCCCAGTTGCACCTAAAAAATATGCAACAAATACTTGTTATAAATGTAACAAACCGTGGCAGAAGGGTCATGTTTGTGACAAGAAAATTCATCTTGTTGAACAAAATGAAGACACTGATGAAGTTGAACTTGATGTCAATAATTCTTCCAGTGACTGTGAAAGTAATATCTCCTATGACAATGAATCTGTTAAAGATGTTTTAATGTTGGAACATGATGTCCATTATTTAAATAATATATCTGAAGATTGTGTATTGAATTTATCTTCAGTAGAAAATGCTGAGATAATTAAAGATATTACTAACAATTCTATTCCCATATCCCCTTTAAAGGCACCTGTTATCATTAATGGTAAAAATGTTGATGTAGTTCTTGATTCTGGTGCTGGAGGAAGTGTAGTATCTGAAAAAGCTTTGGCTTCAGTGGATAAGGAATACTTAAGTAAATTATTGCCTATAACTTCTGAAAAATGGAGAGGGTATGGTTCTACCTTATTTCCTATTGGCAAATACAAAACCTCTGTATTCTTCAAATATAATGGTGGTTTTGTCAGAGCTATTTGTGAGTTTGTTGTCATGAAAAATGATAATTTGAGCAATTGGTTTATTATGGGAAATGATATTTTAACCATGTTTGGTGTGAAACTGGACCCAGCAAATAATTGCTTTACTTTAGGAATGAATGGGAAAAGAAAATTCAAAATTTCTTCTCCTAAACCTTCTGGGCATTTGTTGAAATCTTGTAACTCACTGACCCAATGTAAAGGTAGAACAACAACTGAAATGGATGATTTATTACATGAAATAAATACCGCTTCTTTTGGTGATCATTTGACTAATGAACAAACGGATTCTATTGTTGCCTCTATTACCTCTTTCCCTATGGCTTTTGCTCATGGTTCTCATGTCTTGGGAATTGTTCAGGAAGAGATGAAAATTACCTTATCCTGTAATTTGAGTGATATTCCTCCTTCCCTTAAGAAAAAACCATATCCTGCTTCTCCATCAAAAAGAAAAGATATTGAAGATAATATTGAAACATTATTGAAAATGAATATCATTGAGAAAGTGAATGTCACCCCTAAATATTGTGTCATCTCCCCAGTCTTGATTTCATATGAAAAAGATAAAGCTAGATTATGTGGAGATTACAGAGCTTTAAATACTTATACTGTTGATGATATTTATCCTTTACCCAGAATTAATTCAATACATGCTACCTTGCAAGGTGCAAAATTTATTAGTTGTCTGGATGGTAATAAAGGCTATCATCAAGTTCCAGTTGAGAAAAATTCTCAAAATTTTTTGCTTATTGCTACTCATATGGGAATATATAAGTATGTTAGGATGCCATTTGGCCCTAAAAATGCTCCTTCAGTTTTCCAAAAAGTCATGGATAACACTTTCCATCAAGAAATTATTGAAGGTTGGCTCATGGTTTATATTGATGATATTATTGTTTTTTCTAAAACTTTTGATGAACATATGATTCACTTAAATAGAGTTTTCCAAAAAATGGATGAAATCAATATGACCTTATCTTTAAAAAAGTGTAAATTTGGTTTTCAATCTTTGAAAGTCCTTGGCCATGTTGTGTCAGGCTTACAAATTTGTGTAGACCATAATAAAGTTGCTGCCATTCAAAATGTGAAAGCACCAACTTCTGTAAGAGAAATCCAAAGTTTTTTAGGTATGTGTGGCTATCATAGACAATATATTAAAAATTATCAGGTCATAGCCTTGCCTCTTACAAAACTAACCAGAAAAGATGTTGCTTTTCTCTGGAATGATGACTGTCAGAAAGCTTTTAATACATTGAAAAATTGCTTAATGACAGCCCCTATATTGGCTCTCCCAGATTTTAACAAGCCATTTGTACTTTATACAGATGCTAGCTTTATTGTTCTGGGTGCTGCCCTTCACCAAAAGCAAATTATTAATGATAAATCCTCAGAGGTTGTAATTTGTTATATTTCAAGAACCTTAAGAAATAGTGAATTGAAATATGGTGCCACTCAATTGGAGTGCTTAGCAGTTGTTTGGGCTCTTGAGAAACTTCATTACTACTTGGATGACCAAAAATTTGAGTTGATAACTGACTGTAGTGCTGTGAAATCTCTCTTAAACCTCAAAACACCTAACAGACATATGTTCAGGTGGCAACTTGCTGTTCAGGAATACAGAGGAAGGATGACTATTATCCACAGAGCTGGAAATGTTCACTCTAATGTTGATATGCTCTCCAGATTGCCTCTGCCAAATAATGACTCCAATCCTGCTTATGTACCTGAGGATGACACTGTTCATATACATGGTATATTTATAGTTGATATGGAAGAAGAGTTATTACAGTTAATACTGGATTCATATGATAAAGATTCTGACTTAAATAAATTAGTTACTATTTTGAATGATCCTAAGAATGCTTCAATTCAAGCATTAATAAAAACTCTTCCTGCAAAATACCAAAATGCTTTAAATAAAGGAAAGTTTTCTATTGAAGATGGTTATATTTATTATAGAAGGAAGCTTACCAATGTAATTGTTATTCCTCCTTCAATGAAAGAAACTATCCTCAAACTTTGTCATGATGACATATTAGCTGGTCATTTTGATCTTGAAAAAACATTGATTAGAATCAAAAACACTGCATGGTGGGCTAATATGTCTGAAGACACAAAATTATATGTTGAATCTTGTGATTCCTGCCAAAAATCTAAAAGGTTAACAGGTAAGAGAGCAGGGTTATTACAACATATTGAAGCACCTAGTGCTCCCTGGCAAATCATTAATATGGATTTTGTCACTGGTCTTCCTGTTGCAGGTAAAGACAGCTTTAACTCTTGTTGGGTAATAGTTGATAGATTCACAAAAATGTGCAAATTTATTCCAACCCAAAAAGATGTATCCACCAAGGAATTAGCTTTCTTATGGTGGTCTTACATGTTTAATATTATTGGTTTTCCAAAAGCCATTATCTCTGATAGAGATCCAAAATTCACTTCTGAGTTTTGGACCTCTTTGATGGATATTTGTGGCTGTGAGTTAAAATTGTCTACAGCTCATCATCCTCAGACTGATGGTCTAGCTGAAAGAATGATTCAAACTCTGGAAGATATGATTAGAAGGTATTGTGCCTTTGGTTTAAAATATAAAGATAATGACAGATTTACTCATGATTGGGTCACTCTTTTGCCTGGTCTTGAATTTGCATATAATAGCACTGTTCATTCTGTCACTGAGAAAAAGCCTTTTGAGCTTTGGTTAGGTTATGTCCCAAACACTCCTGCTCAAATTCTCAATAATAAATTACCTAAGTTGGAACTACACCCTGGTGTAAAATCTTTTATGCAAATGCAACAGCTATGCAGAAAACATGCTCAGAGTTGTATTGATAAAGCATTTGAATATGAAAAGAAAAGATGGGATAAATCCCATAAAGAATACACATTTAACAAGGGTGATGAAGTGTTGATCTCTACTGTCCATTTCAATTTACAAGGTAACCACAAATTAAAAGATCCTTTTGTAGGACCATTTGTTGTTAAAAGAATGGTTGGTGATAATGCAGTAGAAGTTGTATTGTATTCTCCATATGATAGGAAACATCCTGTCTTTCCCATTTCTTTGCTTAAACCTTATACTTCCAACAGTGACTTATTTCCAAAAAGAAGAGGAAGACCTAAGAAGAACCCTCAGGAAGTCACAGAAACAGCAGAAATTGATAAAATTCTCAATGATAGAATTATCACTTCTGAAGGAGGTACTGAATATTTATTGAGATATAAGAACAAATCATCTGAACATGATGCATGGATACCTGGCAAAGAAATTTCAAATCTGCCTGCTCTGTTGAAAAAATACAAAAAGAAAAAATCTTAGCATTTTTTTTTTATTGTTTTTTTTTAGAGTGAGGGAGTGTCAGCCAGGCTATTCCAGGAGTCCAGTAAATGATATATAAATTATAAAACCTTAAAGAGTGGGTAAGACTTGTATTTAATGAATATAACTTAATATTTTATTACATAATGAAATTATATAAGAATTTTATTATATACAAATGTTACATTAAATTTATTGGTTATATATATTTTTATATACAATTAAATTGAGCATAATATAATATATTCTACAAATAATGGCGCATTTTTATGTATTTAATAATTATAAATTTATATTTAATTAATTAAAAAAAACATATATTATAATTACAAGTGTAAATTTGATTTATAATATATTTAAATTAATTACTTAAATTTATATATTAACTAATACCTCTCATATGATACTAAACAATTATTAAGGACGCTTCTTTTGACCCTTAATTGTGTTAGAAAAAACAAATAAATTAATTTGGACTAAATTGAGATTAATTGCTTGTTTTGTTGCGTCAAATTATTTTTTGTTTCACTTAAAATGTCCTCTAATCAGAATGTACCATCTGTTGGGAATTATATTTCTCATAGTTCCTATGTTTCCAATCTTGTTTAGTTATTCACTATTGTCACTTACTGATTTGGGGATTAATGGCGGGGAAATTGGATTCTTAATTGGGCTTTTAATTATTTGTTTCATGTTTTTCTCTATATTGTTATGTTTCATTTACTCTTTTGATATGTTTGTTTTATTCCTTTCTAATCATTGTATTTACTGATATAGTAGCGCTTCAGAGGACCCATTGCCTATAAAAGGGCCTTGGATAATCCCCTGTAGCCTTATCACTTATTATACACTCAACAAATTAAAAACTATTTTACTACGTTTATATTTTTTTTATTAGTAATACAATTCTAATTAAAAGTCTATATAACAAATTAAAAGGTTGCCTTAAGTCTGATAGTAACTATATTGTTTGCCGCGCAGAACTCTTACTTAAATAATAATAATATTTATAAAACCAATTTGTTGTCTCTTCTCAGCTCACTCATCGTTTCCTTCTCTCAATAAATTAAATAATTTCATTAAATTTTATTTCTTTTATTACCCATACTCCTTTCCTCCTTCTCCTCCTCTCATTTCTTCCCTCTTTTCTTATCTCTTCTAGACGACTGACCGACAAATATAGTGAGTAATTAATCAATCTCTGAGACATGAGAACCATTTGAAAAAGTAATCAAATCAAGTATAACAATATTTTTTATAGATTTTTTAAGTGAAGCAAATGGAATGTTTTGATGCAACAAAATATTGTAATCAATTTTTGTGTTAGTCTGTAGAAAATTAATAAATTGTTTTGACTATGTAATAACTAGTTGAAACAAGTAATAAATTTTTCTACTGAACCAAATTTAGAATTTTAAATTTATTATAATTATTATAATGCATTTAATATTCATCACAAATAAGGGTCAAAAAACAATGTCAATAATTATGGATAATTTTGAATATGAAAAGGGTTCAATTATATATTTAAATTTAAAAATTAATGTAATTACAATATAAGATAATTTAATAAGATATAATTATATTATCAACATGTAATTAATTAATTATTCATTAAATACACATAACACCTCTTTATATGGAATATAATAGTTATTTTAATGTATACTTAATTTATATGATAATAAAATTAGTATAAAATTTATTTTAATTATAAAATAATATTTTAAAATAATTTATTATGTAATATAAATTTAATATATATACATAAGCTGCAATTATTATGTCATTTATTAACTCCAATAAAATTGTATGTTTATTACTTGGCTCCTGGGACAGCCTGGCTGTCAGCCTGTATATCTCCAGGACTGAGTAAAAAGTAACTATAAGTTATGTTAAACACATGAA
>JASXTE010000017.1:11989497-12104497 GCA_030280995.1 Hemileia vastatrix
GCCAGCAATACATGGAGAAACTGTAATTTGAAAATATTTCAATTCATTCATGAAAGATTATTTTGTGCATTTATATTATTTATTGTATTCTTTTCAAGAATCGAAAAAATTATATACTTATTTTATGAATAGATAGTATTGAATATTATAAATCATTAAAATATCTAAAGAAGGTGCAAAAATCTTAAAAATGATGTTACAAAGACTTAACTTAGACACATATCATTTTCAAATTCAATTGAAATATTATATTTTACTAGTAAATAAAAAAATATTTTCATACTAATATTTATTAAAATTTATTTCCCTTCATCTTCAAAATTTTCAAAATATTAAAATGTAGATTTTTATTTGATTTAAGTAAATGAAGAAAATAACAGTACAGGACTTTTGTAATTTTAGGATTCAAGGAATTTCTGTGCCCACTCTTTGTAACATATTTTATATATTTTATATTTTTTGTATATTTATTTTGTATTACTATCTTTTTTTATTGTCTTTTTTTACTCCCTCTCAAGAATACCCCACTTTTTTCCCTTTGAAATATTCCTTTTTCCTCACCTCATCTTTCTCCCCACCCTTTTCACTCCCTTCTTCATCATTTTCAACCCCTATCCACATTTACCTCTCTCTCTCTCCACCCCTCTCCTTCCAGTTTTCTTACCTCCCCATTACTCCCTAACACTTTTTTTTTATATACAGAAATAGGGACTGAGTTGAAAGGGAGGAAATTGGGGTTCAAGGATTGTGGAGGCGAGGTAAAGGGGAGGAATGGGGCTACAAGGGTTGGGGAGGCTAGAGAGAGTGGTGAGGAAGGGTATATGGGGTAGAAAAAAGGTTGTTAAAGAGCTGGAAGGGAGTATAAAGGGTTTCCAAGGCATTATGAATAAAGAAAAAAGTCAGGGTGAAATGGGGATCAGAAGAGGATGGAATACAATGGGGCTGGGAGGGTAACAAAAGGGGTGGGGAGGAAAGACAAGCATGTGTTGATAGAATTGAAAGGGATGGGGACTGGTGCAAACTGAGTGTGAAAATAGTAGGATGGACTCTGTTCTTTGGGCAAAGAACAGAGTTCACTGCCATAAAATATTAGCTGAAACATGAAATATATAAGGTGAAACAATTAACTCCAAAGTAGTTTAGACATACATTGGAATTTTAAATAGGATACTAAAGCTGTAAATTTACTTTATCATGTAAATTTTTTTTGTATTATGGTGTATTGATTTGTATAATTGTTCACTAACTCAACATAAAGATGCATTGATCATTATTTATATACATTTTAATATAAAGAATGAGAAGCAATATGATATAAAAAATAACCATAATATATTAGTATAATTTTTCTTTAAAACTTATTTATGTAATGTGGTTGATAATTATATATATGACAAAAAAATAATAGGTATTTTAGAAAATAATTTTTACCAAAAAAATTTGATTAAATTTAAAACTATTTTCATAGGCCTCATTAGGTGAGCTTACATAGTTTAGAATGTACATGTGAGTTCTGCTGGTGAGGTGAAAAAAATCTTTGAAATGAATCATGGGCTTCAAATGAAGATTTACCACAAGATATAATGATAAAATTAATTTTTTTCTTAATTTCTGATAACTATATGTACCATAATAAATAAATGTAATTACTAAACACTCAGGGAAAGTATTGGCCTGTCATCTAGAGGAAGGTGAAGAATGAGAGGAGGAAAATGGGGAAGAAGGAGAAAAGGGAAATAAAAGAAATGAAAGAAGAAACTAATAAAAGAAACAAAAGAATAAAAGGACTATTTAAAGAGAAATGCAACAACAAATTTGTGAGTAATGACATGACAAGGCTTCTGGTTTAAAAGGGTATTTAAACCAAGTGAGTAGTTTTATTTTCTGCTTAAATATTAAGTATAATTACTAATAGACTTAAAGCAACCTTTTTTGTGTTTTTATAATATTCTTTATAGGACTTATAGTGTCACAAAGAATAGTAATAAAGTTATTTAAATTTGTATAGTAATGTAATGTAAGTAATGGCAGCTAAAGGGGACTTCCAAGGCCTTTTTATAGGCAAGGAGACCTCTGAAGTGCCTCAATAATGTATATACAAAAAAATAATAGTATGAGATGATAAAACAAAAGAGTAATTAAAACATAGAAATTAAGAGAAAAAAATGAAACAATAAAACAAACCCGTGAGTAAGTAAATATTTTTCCCACCATAAAATCCCAAAAGATTTAATTAATATAATAAGTAACTAAGTGAGTATGAAACATGAGAACTGTGAGAAAAAAAATCCTAAACAGGTATTACAGTAAGATGTAAAGGGTTTAATTAAAACAAATAAAATTATTTTCACACCAAAATTTATGTAATCAATTTAACACAGTATAAAGAAAAAATTAATTAATTGTATTAACTATTTAAGTAATTTAATGACTAGTTTAATTGAAACAGATAATTAATTTAATGATATTACTAATTTAAAGTGAGAATTTTAATATCATTTTATTTAATAAGTGTTTTAATTTATTTAATAATTTTACTGACAAAATTAAGGGTCAAAAAAGGGCTCAATTTTATGGATAATTATATATGACAATTTTTATTTAATATATAAATTTTATTGATTAAATTTTAATTATATTATAAGTTAAATTTATCATTAGACTTATAATATATTTTTATTAATAAATAATTATTAATTTATGAATATTAAATACATAAAAATGCACCATGATTTTATAGAATATTATATATTTTTATGTAATAAATAATTTACTAAATAATATAATTAATATAATAATTATTTTACTTATTTATAAAATATTGTATTTTAAATACATAAAATACATAATGTTATTCCCTTATATGTTTCCAATAAATTATTATAACAATTTACTGGGCTCCTGAGATAGCCAGGCTGACACTCCTTCACTTTAAAAAACAATAAAAAAATGCTAAGATTTTTTCTTTTTCTCTTTATAGTTTTTTAACAGAGTTGGAAGATTAGAAATTTCTTTTCCAGGGATGCATGCATCATGTTCAGATGATTTGTTTTTATATCTCAATAAATATTCAATACTTATTTCAGAAGTTATAATTCTATCATAGAAAATTTTATCAATTTCTGCAGTTTCTGTAACTTCCTGAGGGGTTTTCTTAGCTCTTACCCTTCTTTTGGGAAATAAGTCACTGTTGGAAATATAAGATTTAAGCAAGGAAATTGGGAAAGCAAGATGTTTTCTATCATATGGAGAATACAATAAAACTTCTACTGCATTATCTCCAACCATTCTTTTAACAACAAATGGTTCTACAAAAGGATCTTTTAATTTGTTGCTTCCTTCTAGATTGAAATGGACAGTAGATATAAACACTTCATCACTCTTGTTAAATTTGTATTCTTGATGGGATTTATCCCATCTCTTCTTTTCATATTCAAATGCTTTATCAATACAGCTTTGAGCATGTTTTCTTCATAGCTGTTGCATTTGCATAAAAGATTTTACACCAGGGTGTAGTTCCAACTTAGGTAATTTATTATTGAGAGTTTGAGCAGGAGTGTTTGGGACATAACCTAACCAAAGCTCAAAAGGCTTTTTCTCAGTGACAGAATGAACAGTGCTATTATATGCTAATTCAAGACCAGGCAATAGAGTGACCCAGTAATGAGTAAATCTGTCATTGTCTTTATATTCTATTCCAAAGGTAAAATACCTTCTAATCATATCTTCCAGAGTTTGAATCATTCTTTCAGCTAGACCATCAGTCTAAGGATGGTGAGCTGTAGACAACTTTAACTCACAGCCACAAATATCCATCAAAGAGGTCCAAAACTCAGAAGTAAATTTTGGATCTCTATCAGAGATAATTGCTTTTGGAAATCCAATAATATTGAACATTTAAGACCACCATAAGAAAGCTAATTCTTTTGTGGATACATCTTTGTGGTTGGGAATAAATTTGCAAATTTTTTTGAATCTATCTACTATTACCCAAAAAGAGTTATAACTGTCTTTAACTGCTACAGGAAGACCAGTGACAAAATACATGTTAACTATATTCCAAGAAGCATCAGGTGCTTCAATATGTTGTAATAACCCTGCTCTTTTACCTGTCAACATTTTAGATTTCTGGCAGGAATCACAAGATTCAACATATAATTTTGTATCTTCAGACATATTAGCCCACAAAGCTGTGTTTTTGATTCTAATTAATGTCTTTTCAACATCAAAATGACCAGCTAATATGTCATCATGACAAAGTTTGAGGACAGTTTCTTTCATAGAAGGAGGAATTACAATTACATTAGTAAGCTTTCTTCTATAATATATATAACCATCTTCAATAGAAAACTTTCCTTTAATCAAAGCATTTTGATACTTTTCAGGAAGAGTTTTAATCAATGCTTGAATGAAAGCATTCTTAGGATCATTTAAGATAGTAACAAATTTATTTAAATCAGAATCTTTATCATATGAATCCAGAATTAATTGTAATAACTCCTCTTCCATATCAAATATAAATATACCATGGATATGAGCAGTATCATCTTCAGGTACATAAGCAGGATTGGAGTCATTATTTTGCAGAGGCAATCTGGAAGGCATATCAACATTGGAGGGAACATTTCCAGCCCTATGGATAATTGCCATTCTTCCTCTGTATTCTTGAACAGCAAGTTTCCACCTGAACATATGTCTATTAGGTGGTATCAATGCTGACCAATCCGCAATTAAATTAATTGCCGAAAATAATCTGCATACCCCAATTATCTTCCGCAATTATTTTTGCTAATAAATGGGTTATTAGACACTTTACGTGTCAATTTTCACCTCTTATCCGACATTTTTTTACTCAATTTTTCATAACCAAATCTTGGACAACTTTCTGTCATAACCACATCTTGACCTACATTCTTCCATAACCACATCTTGGACTACTCTCTGGATATGCCTTCTACCTTTCTGCGCACTCCCATTCTCATCCCATCCTGTTCATTATATCTTCTCAGAACCCCTCACCATCTCATCTGCTTGTTTCTGCTCCTTTCCATCTTCATTTATATTTTAACATGCCTTGCCTTCCTAGATCTTCTCAAAGGCAGCCATCACCCAGTTGTTCTTCAAATCCCATTACTCCCTCTTTCTCCCACTCAGTCAAGAAATATAAGATTTTTCAATTAAAAAAAGATGATAATCTCATTCTTATCAACTGGCTGAAAACCAACACTAACTATAATTCTTGTTTTGGTACTGAGTATGCAAATAAAGTAGGATGGCCCCCAGCATCAAAAGTTAATGGCTATCTTCTAATGGCAAATGAATTACGGAATAAGACAAAGGGAAGGATATATTGTTTGCCTAAACAGATGTCTGAACGCTTCAAGCATTACCAAGCCAAATACAAGAAGGCAAAGGCTCTTTCATCTTCCACTGGTTTTGGGGTTACCGACATCAATATAACTAACGGTATCAAATCCATAGAAAATAAAATTGAATCTTTATGTCCTTACTTTAAAGAGATGGATGCAATTTTTGGAGAGCAAGCGGATGTTAATCCTGTAAACATGTTGTATGGAGAATATCCTATCTCCAAACATGATGTTGAAGAAAATCTTTTCCCATCCTCTTCCTCCACTCAAGACTCCCCTCATTTGAATGAGAAAAATCTAGATAGCTTTTCTGTAGATCCTATTGGAGATTTAACCCAACCAAATCTAACTCAGGTCTGTTTCCTTTTTCTTTTATCTTATCAATTCTATTTTTTATTTACTTATCTTTTTCTTATTTCTTAAAAGGCTGACAAACAAACCCAGGATCCTCAATCAACTGAGTCTGAAGGTAGTGAAAATGATGAGGAGGAAAATATGACCTTGAACAAGAAGCCTAGGGCTTCAAGTAGTCTAAATTTCCACTCCAAAATAAGAAGAAAAAGTGATAATTCATCACAAACCCCTTTTTTGTCTATGGAACAATTTTTAGAGAAACGTGATTCTGGTAAGTTATACCATACCTCTTATTACTTTACTCTGCTTTTCTTCTACTTTATATTAATTTTTATTATCACTCTAGAAAAAGTGGAAATTTCTAAAGAGACTCTAAGCTTTGAAAAGAATAAATATGAGCTCTCTTTAAGGAGGGATGATAGGCTACAAGATTTGGAAGAGAGGAAGTACGAGCTCTCTTTACGGAAGGATGATCGGGTCCAAGATTTGGAGGAGAGGAAGTACAAGCTCTCTTTACGGAAGGATGATTGGGCCCAAGATTTGGAGGAGAGGAAGTACAAGCTCTCTTTACGGAAGGATGGCTGGGCCCAAGATTTGGAGGAGAAGAGGTTTGAGTTAACTCTAAGTATTGAAAAATCAAAAAAAAGAGGAGAAAACACTCAAACATCAAAACCTATTAGAGCAGATGAAATATAAGTTTGATCATGAAGAAAATTCCAAAAAGAAAGATTTCTTGATAGAATGTGTTAAAGCTAATAAATCTGTTGAGGAAATTGAACATTTAAAGAAATTGTTGAATGACTAGTTTGTTTTATTTCTCTCACACTTCAACTTTTCATATTTATTTTTACATAAAATTTACAATAATTTCCTGTATTTCATTACCCTATCAATCATTACTTGAATTTTTGTATTTTAATGTTAAATATTCTTTTTTTAAGTAAAATTTTCATGTCTCCTTTGAAAATTTGATGATCCCCCACCTCTTTATTTTTTTGAAGTAAGGGGTGGGTATCACCAAAATTCTTTCATGTCATGAATCTTGAAAGTCTTATATAAAACTTTTGCTTTACTACCCCCTGCATTTTACCCGTATCCCCAAAATTCTTACATGTCAAGAATTTAACAAGTCTTATAAGAAATTTTGGCAAAACCCCCCCTGGATTTTATTGAAGTAAGGGACGGGTATCACCAAAAATTTTTCACCAAAATATTTACAAGTCAAAAAAATTCTATATCTGTTTTAAAAAATTGGCAATACTCACCCCTGAATTTTGTTGAAGCAAGGGGTGGGTATCACCAAAATTTTTCTAAGTCATCAATTTCACATGTCAGCTTTGAAAATTTGGCAATACCCCCCCTTCATTTTATTCAAGTAAGGGGTGGAAGTCATCTAAATTTAATATAATTACATAAATTATTAAATAAATATCTAATATATATCAATTTCCCTAGTTTAAAGTAATGACAATTCCTCAAGGCAAAATGCAGATCAAATCTAGAAACAAAAGTTTGGGACTTTCCACAGGTATAGGCTAGAGGAGCCCCATGAAAAAAATAAATGTTATTATGATTACCTGTTATACAACCAAAGGTCGTTGGCTCATCAATTTACTTGAGCAAATTAATATATAAAAAATATTTATTAAAAATTTCTGAAAAAATATAAAATTTTCAATGACAACTCTAATCCCCATACTTTTTGGATCTAGATAAAGTTTTTTTAAATCGATTAACTTTACCTTCTTTCTTTACCTTTTTGATTCTTTGAATCAACTTATGACTGATTTGAAATGAGCAACCAAAATGTGTGAAATCTTGACAGGATTCCAAACCAGGAGGAGCTTTGGTTGTTTGATGATTATCCTTAGAAGAATTCCAAAAAGTTTTGATGATACCATTTCCCAAACCAAAATCAATGATGCACCAGTGGTCTGGAAAATATAAACCATGTCCTTTTATTTTAGCTGGAGATGGTAATGGTTGGCCAGTTATTGGATTGATATATGAGAATATACCAAAAGTAAGAAAATTGGCATCATTCCTATCAATCTGAATCCTATTGTGGAATCCAGAATGAGTGATAATAACATTAGAAAATAAAAGATATTTGTGGCTGATATCTTCCCATTCGGAGTCACACCAATTCAGTATTCCAACTTTGGTTGCAAGTTCATTATTTTTTTCGAATGCTTTATTACAGAGCTTTTTGAGTCAAAGAGCAAGAAAAGAGTTAAAGGAAGGTAGAGTGTCCCATAAGAAAAAATCTTCATCTTTTTGAGCTTTAGTGATATTCTTGAGCAATGAATATATGCCTATATAAATGAAATAAGTGAAATGATATTAAGAATTGAAAAAAAACTATTAGACATACCAAGAGAATATCCTTCAACAAAACCTGGTCTCCAACCAAATCCAATCATGATACCACCCAACAAATTTGTATTCCTTATAGGCAACCAAACCAAAGCCATTTGATAAAGAGTTATGATAAGATCTGATAGTTGAATAAAAGATTCATCTTTTACACCATCAAATTAATGAACTTCCAAAATGAATTGAGCCTTATAAGTATTACTGGTAACTGCAACAACTCAATAATCTCCAAATTCAGTTAGATATTTGATATCTTCTGGTAATTTTTTTGGATAATGATTTTTTTATCTACTTTAGTTTTATGAAAAAAAATGTTTGGGATATGATGAAAAAAACCTTCACAGAGAATTTTTTTTTTCAGATACTTTTCTTCTGATGAGACTGATTATCTTTAATTTTTTTTTGATGATTTAGATGATGAATTTTTTTTTCAGATATCTTTTCTTCTGATAAGACTGATTATCTTTAATTTTTTTTGATGATTTAGAAGAAGAATTTTTTTTTCAGATATCTTTTATTCTGATGAGACTGATTATCATTAATTTTTTTTGATGATTTAGAAGATGATTGTATTGAAGTTGATTTTGAAGAAGATGATAGAGATGATAAAGATAAAGATGATAAAGAGGATAAAGATGAATATGATAAAGAATTAAGGGGTTAATCTGAAGAAGAAGACATTTTTTTGATCTGAAAAAAATTTTAATGTCAAAAAAAAACTCAACACATATTTTTAAAAAAAAAACTCACATAATAATATCTTTTAAAATAAAATTTAAATCAAAATCCTTTTAAAAAAAATTAAAAAAAATATTTTAAAACAAAAAAAAAGCATAATAATTTTCAGTAAAAATTATTTCAAAAAAAAAAAATACAAAAGAGAACCTGAAGTTTGGTTATAAAAAACCTTCTCAGAAAATCCTGTCAAAATAATTAAAAAAAAATTAAAATCAGTAAAAGATAAATCAAAACAAATAAATTAAAAAAAAAAAATTAAATTCAGTAAAATTATTTGGAAGAAAAATTAAAAATTAAAATCTAAACCTTTTTTGTTTTGTAATTTACAGGGAAAGACCTTAACAGAAAGTAAAAGATTTTTTTTTTTCTAAAATTCTTCCAAAAAAAAAAATTACATTTTAGAATGTTTTTTAAAAAATAGGTAACCCCTCTGTCACCGGACAACCTACGCACAAGGTTGAGGATGTTCCTGAAAGTGAGATGAGGGGTTTAGAGACTTCTTTGAAGCACAGAGGAATTGTTCAAGGAATTGATTTGAAGATGACTCGAAGGAAGAGCTACTGCTTCAAGTTAAATTCAAGAAGAATCTTAATATATTTTAAAGTAATACTAATATTCTTAGAATCTCACAAAGGGTTGTAACACTCAACAATCAAAGATTTAAATTTAGAAATGATTATTGAGGGAAAAAAGGAAATGTACAATAACAATGATTTAACTTGCAGTTTTACCACTATTAACTATAAATATGTTTTATTATTTAATTCTGAAGAATGTCAAACCAAAACCCAACCCCTTTTATATCCTTTACTCCTCCTTGCATTGACCTCATACCCATCTACTATTCCGCACACCACAGACCATTAAAAAATACACCCGTTACACCTGGACCCTCCTCTCTAACATCCATTAACCCCTTAATGCTCCACTAAACATTCTGTCCGTACTCACTACCCCTTTTAAATAATTCACAGACTCTTAATAAACCTTTTAGCGTACTATTACATTGACTATTGCGCTGTGCGTCACTTATTGAGAAAAAGACTAAGACACACTATTGAGAGATTGACTAATTTAGATTTAGGGTTTAGACTAGCGCGGTTGAATAGTGAGTACACAAAGAAAAGTTGCAGTTGCTATGGAGAATTGCTTTCTGCGCTTTGAATATGGATTTAGACCTCTGTATTATTGATTTAATGAGTTGCTTTTGCCTCGAGTGTCACGTGGCGCGTGACAGATGCCCGGGTATAAAAAACACAAGCTCCGTTGAGCATGAGACATACTTCCCACACTAGTTTCCCTCCCTTCTTACTTTAATTATTTTATAATTTATTATGTCGAATTGTCCTACCCCAACTCCCACGCCTCCACACCCTAAAGTGGATGGTGGAATCATTACCCGGCAATATTCTCATGCCTGAACGGCCTGTGAATAGATGGAATACTTCTGCGTTGAAAGCAGGGCAACATGAGGTCCTTGCCAGAAATGCGAGTTTTGCTGCTGGAGACAGGTGGTGTGTGATGCCTTGTCTAAAAATGCGGACATCAAGCATTGGTTTACAAAAACCAAATATTGGGTGATACCAAAAACTAAAGAGGTAGTCAAGGATATTTGGGACGTTTCAATTGGGGATGATCAGTCGGTGGGAGAGACTGAGGAGGAAGTTGAAGATACCGTAGCAACCTGGGTAACCCAGGCCACGAGTAAGAAACCAGGGGTTGAAGAAGAGGTAGATGAACTAATTGAAGAGGATGAGGTTGAAGTCTCCATCTCAAGATGGTTTCCAAAAAAGCGACGGGTGGTCATCAAGGATGACAAAGAGGAGAAAGAAGTGGTGGTGGAAGTCACCCCAAAATTATTCTTAGAAGCTGACCCAATGTTCAAAGTAAGTCAATTCTTCAGTTACTTTAGAAATTTTTTTACTGATGATTATTGTTTTAGAATTCAGATTTCATTGCAGAAGTTCCGATTTTGGAAGGTGCGCCATTGCTGCCAGTTGAGGCAAATCAACCAGTGGTTGATTTGAGGGAGGACAACGAAGAGACTCTCGACCAGGTATGGTTGAAGAAACCTCAACAAGGTCGACAAACTAAATTCCTCAAAGAGTTAAGCGGTGAAGTCAATAAGATTTTCAATTACGCCTCCTTCGACGTGGCCAAAGAATTACTGGAAATTGGGGAAGTGGTACCAGTAGGAGAGGAGTAGGTTTTTGAGAAATGCCCGAAGGAGATTAGAGTGGTTTTGGAAAAAATGAAAAGATTGGTTTGAGAGAAAATAAAGGAGAAAATTTAAAATGGAAGGAGAAAAGAATGAAAGAGGAAAAGAAAAATAGAAACTAATTGGATATTTATTTATTTTATTTTTTTGTTTTAATTAAAATTTTAATATTTATTTTATAATATTTTGAGAAAAAAGAAAAAGTAAAAGAAAGAAAAGATATTTAAATTTTGTGTTGAAATTTTGAAAGGAAAATATATTTAATTGATAAAAAAATTTTAGTTTTAAGTTTTGAAAAGAAAGAAAAAATTTTAAATAAGAAGAAGAAAAGAAAAACATATAGTTGATTGAAACAATTTTGAAATGAAAATTTAATGAGAAAAAAAAATTTTATTCGTGAAATTTTATTTATTGAAGTTTTTTTTTGGTTATTTGAAAAGAAAGAAAGAGAAGAAGAGAAGAGAAAAAAAAATTCAAAAAAAAAAAGGATTTGAAAGAAAGAAGTAATTTGTTCGAAAAATTTTTAAAAGAGAGATTTAGAGGTTGAAGTGAAGTTTGAGAAAGATTTTGATAGTTCGAAGAGAAGAATTTTTTTAAGGAAAGAATGTATATAGAAAATTGAAAAGAAAAGAAAAGAAATTTTAAAGAAATTTTAAAAGGTTGTTATAAAAATTTTATTTGTTTATTATTTTTTAATTTATTTTACTTCATTTTTAATTTAATTTAATTTAAATTTAATTTTTTAATTTTTTAATTTTTTAATTTTTTAATTTTTTAATTTTTTAATTTTTTAATTTTTTAATTTTTTAATTTTTTAATTTTTTAATTTTTTAATTTTTTAATTTTTTAATTTTTTAATTTTTTAATTTTTTAATTTTTTAATTTTTTAATTTTTAATTTTTTAATTTTTTAATTTTTTAATTTTTTAATTTTTTAATTTTTTAATTTTTTAATTTTTTAATTTTTTAATTTTTTAATTTTTTAATTTTTTAATTTTTTAATTTTTTAATTTTTTAATTTTTTAATTTTTTAATTTTTTAATTTTTTAATTTTTTAATTTTTTAATTTTTTAATTTTTTAATTTTTTAATTTTTTAATTTTTAATTTTAATTTAATTTATTTTAAAGAAGGTTGAAAAAACTTTTGAAAGAAAAAGAAGCAAGAAGAAAAGAAAACAAAGAATAAGGAATTTTTAAAGGTAAGATGTTTTAGATTTTAAAGAGAAGAAGAAAAAGAGAAAGAAAAAAAGAAAAGAGAAGAAGTAAGAAAAAAAAAGATTTTTTAAGGTTTTGGTTTTAAAGGATATTTAAGATGAAAAGATTTTAGGAGTTCAGGGGTGTTAGAAACATTGATGGCTGGTTCCCAGGATGTTTTGTCTGAATCATTGAGGAAGCCTTCCCATTCCACAAGGTATTGAATTTTCCCCTTGCGCATTCTTGAATCAAGGATCGGACTTACTTCCCACTCTAGATGGTCTTCTACTTTGACTGGTTCCAGAGGAGGTTGGTTCCTGCCCGGGTATGTTTCTCGAGCCAGTTCCAGGAGAGATTCATGAAAAATAGGGTGAATAGCCTGCCATTTAGGAGGTAACTTGAGTCAAAATGCAGTTTTAGAGACTTCAGAGTCAATTTCAAATGGTCTCAAGCGCCTTTTGGCTAGTTTTTTGATGGTAGAGTTGCTCGAATGTTTTGTGCTTCGAGCCATACTTTGTTGCCTGGTTTAAAGAGAGGAGCAGATTGTCGATGTTTATCAGCCTGTTCCTTGTACCTTCGAGTTTCTAATTCCAAATTTGATTTAAGTTCTTCTTGGAGTTGTGATATGGTTTGAAGATAATGTTCCACAGGATGATTAGTTCCTACATGGATTGAGTTGAATCGAGGATGCCTTCCATAAACAGTTTCGAAAGGAGATTGTCATGTTGAAGAATGAGTCGAGTTATTATAAGAGAATTCGGCCAATGGTAACCATGTGGTCCAATCATCTTGTTGGTAACTGACATACATTCGAAGGTATTGTTTGAGGATTTGGTTCACCCTTTCCTTTTGCCCATTGGTTTCAGGATGATAGGCCGTGGAGAGATTCCTCGTGATATTGAGTTGTTGACACAGTTGAGTCCAGAATGTAGATACAAACAACAAGCCTCTATCTGAAATAATATCATTATGTAAGCCATGTTTGGAAAATACATATTCTAGAAATTTTTTTGACAAATCTTCTGCTGTAGCAGTAGTAGTGGTTTTAATAAAAATAGACATTTTTGAAAATCTATCTACTATTACTAATATAGCATCAAAATTATTAGAAAGAGGAAGTTGAGAAATAAAATCCATCAATAAAGATTCCCAAGGTTTAGAGGGAATAGGAAGTGGTTGAAGCAACCCATACTTCCGGTGACGGGGAGCCTTATTCCTATTACATTTGTAACAAGCTTTTATATAGGCCTTGATTTCTCTGGTAATTCCTGGCCAGAAGAAATCCCTCTCTATTAACTGGTAGGTTTTATCAACCCCAAAATGAACAGCTAATGGAGAATCATGTCGACTATTGAAAATCCACAATTTAATTTCATTGTTGTCGGGTATGACTACTCTACCTTCAAAAACTAATAGACCTGATTCAATACTAAATCTTTTGGCCCCTTGCTTTGAGCGTATTTTGTCTTTTAACCCTAAACAATAATTGTCCTTTGACTAAGCTTTGAGGATGTTGGATAGTGGATTTTGAAAAGATTGAATTGTCATTGAATAAAGTTGATGAGTCGTTAACATTGATTCGTTGAAGATTGATTTCACATTTGCTGGGTTAATGTCAGCAAATGCGTCCCCCCGCTGTAGGTAAATGTTGTCCTGACGCGACAAGATATCTGTGACAATGCAGTTCTTACCTGGGCAATAGGAAATAGAAAAAGGAAATTCAGACAGAAATTCAGCCCACCTGGCTTGACGCC
The DNA here is from genome assembly GCA_030280995.1 of Hemileia vastatrix. Lineage (NCBI taxonomy): Eukaryota > Fungi > Basidiomycota > Pucciniomycetes > Pucciniales > Zaghouaniaceae > Hemileia > Hemileia vastatrix. The sequence goes on from JASXTE010000017.1 coordinate 12,003,500, forward strand.
TGGTTAGCACTTTGGAAGACATAAAGTATTTCAAAGCATTATGGTCTGTTAAAATTTGAAAAGGACTATCTAGGCTGAGAAGAAAAGAGCGTCATTTTTTAAGACAATGAATAATAGCTAAAAGCTCTTTGTCATGAATTTCATAATTTAATTCTGCCGTAATGAGTTCACGTGACTCAAAAGCAACAGGATGAAACAATTTTGTTTCAGGATTTATAGTGAGTACACAAAGGAAAGTTGCAGTTGCTATGGAGAATTGCTTTCTGTGCTTCAAGTATGGATTTAGACCTCTGTATTATTGATTTAATGAGCTGCTTTTGCCTCAAGTGTCACGTGGCGCGTGACACCCTCTTTAACTCCCATAAAATTCACCTTTCCCCCCTTTATTTCCCTGAAATTCCCGATAAAATCCCTCCCTCCTTGCCTCAAAACCACCCTGAAATCCCCTCCTTGCCTGTCCTAAAATCCCCCCCTTCACCCCTCTTTAGATGTTCCAAACCCCCCCTTTCCCCCCCTCTTTAGCCGCTTCAAACACCCCCCCTTCCACTCCCCTCAAGCCTCCTCTAGCCCCTCCTCCTTCATAACAAACGATCACTAACAATTGTTTGTTAAGAAGGAGGGGAGGTAGAGGTGGCTAAAGGGGAGGGGACCTAAAAGGGGGGAAGGGGGGTTTTGAGGTGGTTAAAGAGAGGAGAAGGGGGGAGTGTTGAGGCACCTAAAGAGAGGGGAAGGGGGGGTCATGAGGCACCTAAAGAGGGGGGAAAGGGGGGATTTGGGACAGGTAAAGAGGGTGAAATAAGGGGGACTTGAGGAAGGTAAAGAGAGAGGGGAAGGAGAGACTTGAGGCAGGTAAAGAGAGAGGAAAAGGGGTGAAATGAGGCAGCTAAAGAGGGTGAAGGAGAGAAAAAAAAGAAAACAAAAGAGAAAAAGGAGAAAAAAAAATTATTCTAACCTTGAAAATTAATAAAAAAGGACTTACAAAAAAAAAATAAAACAAAAAAAACAAAAAAAAAGCAAAAAAAAAAATTCATGATTAGCAAATAAAAAACAAGAAAAATAAAATAAAAAGACTTACCTGGTGAGATGAGTTGAGAAAATAAAAGTAACAAAAATATTTGAGTGATATTTGAGGAGAGGATGAAAAGTATATGAGTGATGAATGAAAAAAAAATCACTGACAAAATATGTGATTTCATGTTGAGCTGGTGAAAGAAAACCAATGAGCCATCCAAAAAAAAGATATTCACCTTAAATTCAAAAAAAAAATGAATATTCAACAAACCAAAATACCAAACCAAGTGAATAAAGTACACAAAGAGGGCATTTGGAGAGTACAAAAAAATAATTTAAAAGGGTGGTGAAGAGAAATTTTGGAGAGTAATAGGCATAATGACAGAGCGTATGCCAGTTGAATGAATGCTTTGTGATTCAAGGGAGGGGAGGGCCGGTGCTGGTTCAGGATCGTCTTTTCATAAAGATCATTCCACTCATCCTTTAAATCAGCTAGGATATTGTGGAGTATAATGCAAGTCATGATCAAATGATTTGCAGTTTTGATCTCCAATTTTTTTTGAAATTGGATTCTGAGCTCCCAAAGACTAGAAAATTGTCCCTTTAAAATACCTATAGCAAGCTCAATTTGTACTCTTGATTGGGCAAGGTGATAATTAAAGGCAGTTTTGGGGTCACTTTCTAAACTTGCACCATGGAAAGCAGGTATAATGTACTTTCTACTTGCATATGCTGAGTCTGCAAGGAGATACTGAGATTTTTCAAAGTATGAGTCAGGGGTTTGAGAAATCCTCATTCTTTGGAAGACAGAAGAGTCATGACATGAGCCAGGGCAGCCACTAGAAAAGTAATAAATTTTTTATTGACATTGCATACAAGTTGAATGGCAATAGAGTATCTAGAAAGAAGATAAAAATTTAGTTTATGAAGGATGAGAAATTGGAGAAGATTTTGAAGAAACCTTTAATTGTGATCAAAATAATGGTTGCCATCATGAGCAGGCTTTTGCCTCAAAGGTATAGTTGTGCCATCAACAAATCCTACACAGCCAGGGAAACCTTCAGCTTGCATTACTTGAGAGGATTCAAGTCGCTGTTCTAGAGTTGGTCAAGCAAGTGTTTGAGACTTGAGGGAAAGGATAGAAATCATACAGCGCTTGGTGTATAATATCACAGTACCATATCCTATGTTAAAGAGATTATCCAAACGTCTTACAGCAGCACTGTTTCAATTTTAGCCAAAGCGACATAGTGCAACAGCAAGTTGTATGGCAGGATTATGCTGTTTGTTATGGGAATTGTTATGAAAGATAGGATGGTCGGAGATGAGTTGATAAAGTTTGAAGAAAGAATTGGGAGAATTCTAAAAAGTTGAGTGAAGTTTAAATGAGGAATGTTGAGAATGGAGGCCAGATCATATCGGGGATCATGATAAAGATTTGGCCCCCTAGTGATGATGTAACACTTTTTGGAAAGAAAACACATATAAGCTAAAGCATCTTCCAAATCAGAGTCATATTTATAGTAAAGAACTAAAATAAAAGTAATAGCATTCATTGTTGAGTGAAGTAGCTTCCTAGTAGAGAGGTGTTTCATTGTTGCCGGTGGAAGGGTTATGTGACAAGGGAAATGGGAATTCACCACCAAATGTGCAGTTGGGGTGTGTAGATAGAAAAAAAACTTAAGTGTTTGCCACCAAAATTAAGTAGCATAGAGTGAGGAAAGACTTAAGGATGGCATCAGTAATTATGAGTCATGTGACTTTCTTGCAAATCCATCATGGATGAGATGAGTTTGGGATCAGGAATTAGGAATGGAAATTGGGGTATAAGAGGCAGGATAATGCATTATTGTGGATTCCTTATCCACTGGCCCCGGGGCTAGTGGATAAGAATCTTCTGCAAGTAATAATGTCTGATCCCGGGAAAAAATTTCTGATCCCTAACTGCGGATCCCTGAACATTGATACCCCCTATTAGGTGTTTTCAGGTTTAAGAGGGACTTCACAGCACTACAGTCAGTTACCAATTCAAATTTTTGATCATCTAGATAGTAATGAAGCTTCTCAAGAGCCCAAACAACTGCTAAGCACTCCAATTGAGTGGCACCATATTTCAATTCACTATTTCTCAAGGTTCTTGAAATATAACAAATTACAACCTCTGAGGATTTATCATTTATAATTTGTTTCTGGTGAAGGGCAGCACCCAGACCAACAAAGCTAGCATCTGTGTATAGGACAAAAGGTTTGTTGAAATCTGGAAGAGCCAATATAGGGGCTGTCATTAAGCAACTTTTTAATGTATCAAAAGCTTTTTGACAGTCATTATTCCAGAGAAAGGCAACATCTTTTTTGGTCAGTTTTGTAAGAGGCAAGGCTATGAACTGATAATTTTTATAATATATTGTCTATAATAGCCACACATACCCAAAAAACTTTGGATTTCTCTTACAGAAGTGGGTGCCTTCACATTGTATATTGCAGCAACTTTGTTGTGGTCTACACAAATTTGTAGGTCTGACACAACATGGCAAAGGACATTTTAAGATTGAAAGCCAAATTTACACTTTTTCAAGGACAAGGTCATATTGATTTCATCCATTTTTTGAAAAACTCTATTTAAGTGAATCATATGTTCATCAAAAGTTTTAGAAAAAACTATGATTTCATCAATATAAACCATGAACCATCCTTCAACTATTTCCTGATGAAATGTGTTATCCATTACTTTTTGGAATACTGAAGGGGAATTTTTAGGGCCAAAGGGCATCCTAAAATATTTATAAATTCTCATATGAGTTGCAATTAGCAAACAATTTTTGGAGGATTTTTCAACAGGTATTTTATGATAACCTTTATTACCATTCAGACAGCTTATGAATTTTGCACCTTGCAAGGTAGCATGTATAGAGCCAATTCTGGGTAAAGGGTAAATATCATCTACAGTATAGGTATTCATTTCTCTATAGTCTCCACAAAGTCTAGCTTTATCTTTTTCATAGGATATCAAAACTGGAGAGATGACACAATATTTAGGTGTAACATCCATTTTTTCAATAATATTTATACTTAATAAAGTTGAGATATTATCTTCATATATCTTTTCACTTTGTGGGAGAAGCAGGATAAGGTTTTTTCTTGAGGCTAGAAGGTATTTCATTTAAATTGCAGGATAAAAAATTTTCATTTCATTCTTAACAATTCCTAACACATGGGAACCATGAGCAAAAGCCATAGTAAAAGATGTAATCAAGGCAACTATTGAATTATTTTGATCATTAGTTAATTGATCCCAAAATAAAGCTGTGTCTATATCAGATAATAATACATCCATTTCCATTGTTTGTCTACTTTTACATTGGATAAATGTATTACAAGATTTTAATAAGAATGCAGAATGCTTTTTAGAGGAAGAAATTTATAATTTTCTTTTCCCATTCATGCCCAAGGTAAAACAATTGTTTTCAGGATCCAATTTAATTCCAAACATGGTTAAAATGACATTTCCCATAATAAACCAATAGCTTAAATTATCATTTTTCATCACAACAAATTCAAAAATAGCTCTGACAAAACCACCATTATATTAAAGAACACAGTGGTCTTGTATTTGCCAATGGAACATAAAACAGAACCATTACCTTTCCATTTTTCAGATGTTATAGGTAAACATTTGCTTTGATAATCTCTATCCACTGAATCTAGTCACCACAGAAAAAATGGGGGGGTATTGCTAGCAATACCCCTTGCTTGAACTCCGTTGAGCCACAAATCTATGCTTGAATTATGCACACATCATCACCATGTAGGAAATTTTTTGGCCTTACATTTAGTCAGAGATTTGTCACAAATTGAGCTCAAGATGAACCTACATTGATCACCGTTTGATCTTGTAAAATCCTAATTTGATCATCAGTTGAACTCCCTTTGATCTCACTTTGATCTAACATAAGCTTTTGCATATCCAATATGTCAACTATTCACTTTCAAAAAGATTCGTAATGAATTTCACATGGAATATTAGAAACAAAACCAGTAATTTTGAGTAAATGTCTCATCAAAATGATTAATCTACAACAAAATACCATCAAAATTCAATCTGATTACTGAAAACTTTTGGTAAAATGACTAATAGATATTTAAATTGGAAAATAATATTCCATTTCTCAATTTCAAATTCAAAATATAAATCCTTGTTTGAAATGTGAATTTTGTAGATTCCTTGCCTTCCTATATTATGAGTAATATTTGAGGTATTTTACACCTTTGTAAATATGGTGTTGTGCTGCTAGAAATTATCTCTGTTTCAATTCAACTTTATTGAAGCTTGATTCCAGAATGATACATATTTTATAACTATTTTGAGAAAAAAGTCACTAGTAATGAATTTAGCCTTTTATCTGTCCTTTATTAAACCTCACTTAATCCTACTTAAATCCAAATTGACCCACAAAAACCTTATTTGGGATATTTTTTAGCCCAGGATGATTCAAGATAGGAGCAAAATATTATTTTAAATATCCAATATGCCTATTGATTAAATTTCTTCAAGCTTACTTTAAATTCACATTAACATTAAAATTTTCTTTCTGGATTAATTGAAACAAAAAATTGTTCATTTGTGAAAATAGAAAAAATACTATCCATCCTGAATTTAGAATTCATTTTTAAAAATTTAATGCCCCCTCACTTTCAAGTTTATCATGTATTTCAAAAATTATATTTTTAATAATTTTGTGAATAGTACACCTGAGATATAAACTTGAGGATATCAAAAACTAAAACATCAGCAAATTGAAATGTTTTTTATTGTTATGAATTGAAATAATGATTGAAAAACACCATTAGAGCAAGTTTGATTTTGAATAATAGGCATACTTTCTCATGTAAATTTCAATAAAAATAATTTTTATTCTTACATAAGTTGCGGTGGATACATTTGAGCTCAAAAAGAATTAAAATTGACAAAATAAGACTTCTATAATTCATATTCAAAAATGAAATCACCCTTCATTATCTACCTGTAAACTATTTTAAATTGAATAATTTCAAAGTCAGTATATACTGATGTTATTCTTTCTTCTAAAAAATTTATTATATAGATTAATAGTCATAAACAGTTGACATAGATGTTAAATTTGTATAAGCAATCTTTAATTCATAAAATGATAAAACTATCTTTTATGTAAAAAGTGATGAAGGAAAAAAATATTATTAAATTTTTGATGCACTATCAATAAAATTGAAGATAGAGCATATCAAAAGTTTAAACTTAATTTCAATTTTGATATCATCATTTTATTTTATTTTACTTGAGTAGAACACAGATTTTAAATCTCAATATAATTTTAAATCCCATTAGTTTGTAGATTTCAACATTTGAAACTATGAAATAAATATTTATGAAAGAATTTTACAATATTTGCCCTTCTAAAAACTCATAAATCCAACTTCAAATCTTCTAACCTTCACAAGTAACCACAATGCATTCTGAAAATACTCTATATTTAAATAATTAAAGGTAAATAAAATTATGTTTTTATTCTTTATTTCAATTTTTGATAAATAATATATATATATACATATATATATATATATAATTTCTTAAAAAGTCTAAGAGGGAACTTAATAGTGGTTTTGGCATTAGATATATAGATTCAACTTTCAAAAAATTTGTTTGGAATAAATTACAAAGACAAAAAGGATATATTTTGATGAAAGAATACTGATTTAGGTTCTCTTAAAATATTATTAACCATTTTTATGGAAAATTAATCCATGGTTATCATTCTTTATGATATTATCATAGAATTTTTTCCTTTTTTAATATAATGATTTTCTATTGTGTGGTATGTAGGCTAAGATAAGTTTAAATGATTTATTGAAGATATATATACCAGAAACAGTATAATCTGTAGATTTATAACTATAACTTACTTTTCTGATGTTTTACATCATTGATAAGTAGCTCATGCATTACACAAGTAAATAATTATAGTCTCTGGAAATGATTCCTTGTGAATTTCAAATTTTTTGTTATTCTTAAAATCATTACTCAAATAAACTAAAAATTTCTTCAAATATTGATTGAAAGAAGGAGTTACAAAATCTTATTTTGTAGTTATAAAAGTTTGAGTTATTTTTCATATTATCAAGTATAATAAACATTTGTAAATTTTAACTTGAAAACTAGTGATCATAGCAAAGTAATACTGGAAGAATCAGATAAAAAGGGTGGAATAAAGTCATAGCACAACAGGAAATGATACAAAATTGTTGATTTTTATCTCATAAAATTCAACTTATTTTTAACATATTTTACCACCTTTAGATAATGTTTAGTGGATTTTAACATTATTATAACAAGCAAACTTAACAATGTTTTGATTTTTTTAACAAAAATAAATATTGTTAGATCATTTTTTTAAAAAATATGACTTATTTTTATGCTTTATCTACAATAGTTAGTAGTTTTTTTTGCAGAAATTACTTGTTTTGATATTCTATTTTTGAATTTTTTAAGAGACTTCATTGCATTAAAGTTTTGTAATAATTTTTCATTAAAGCATCATATTTTAAATCTAGAGAATTGGTTTTGAAATAATATATATTTTCATGTTAATTGACTCATTATTTTTGGATTGATAAATTATGTTAAAATTGGGATTGCTTATTTCTAGTGAGTGTACATCATAGTTTGTTTTCAAATCAAAGATTAATAAATGGTGAAATTTGGTAAAATTCTAAATATCTTTTAAACCTTTTTGATTTAAATAATGTTTAATGTTATGTAATCATTCTATAAGTAGAACACAGTTAAAATCTGATAATGGTACATTGCTTTCAATTTCTAATACTAAAATTCTATTCTACTTGAAACAATGTAAACTAAAGCTTGGTATCTCATAAGAAACTCACAATTTTCAAAAATCATATTTCCAACTTTTTAAACATGATACACATTAAAATATATTTTTAGAATAATTTCCTAATTAGTTTCAAATACTAGAAAATAATGACCTCATTTTATTTTAATACTTAAACCATTCTGATGAGTGAATTTCACAATCCTCTAAGTAACATATGGTTACCATTTATACACATATGCATGATTTCTCCTTTTGTTTAATTTTAGCTGAATCTAAAAAGTAAAATCATATGTTGAATATCATCTATAGATAAACTTCTTATATTAGAAGCTAATATTTCATATGAGAAATTTGTTATTGAGTTTGGGAAACATTAATAAGTGTTGGGTATTATAATTGAGCCATTTATTCAAGTAAATAAAAAAGGATGACCTTCTAAATATTTCATATATATATATATATATATATATATATATATATATATATATATATATATATAATAAAAATTAATTATATAGTAGCATTTAACCATGTTTTTATACTAATGTAATATAAAAAAAGGGATTGAGCTAAAACTTTCAGTAAAGAAAATAAAAATAAGATAAGTTAATATTCTTGTTTATATTCTCATATTTTTGAAATGGCTTACTTAAGGGAGAAAATTATTTGGTTTTAGAGTACAAGAATTTCTAGATAAAAATCTTCACAATATAGTTTGACCCTCTCAAAAAGAAAATTCCTCAAATTTTACTATCACATTTTATATATTTGTTAAGTAATAGAAAATGGAGTTGTGTCTTTGACAATGAAGCTTTAGAAAATGAAATAAATGATTTAAATTTATAATATAATTTTTGAAACAATAAATCATGTATTCAAAAAAAATTATATATCTTACAATCAAGATAACAGTATTAATTAAGCAACTCTAACAACTTTGGAAAGAAAACAAGAAAAAAATAATTAGTAAAATGCATAAGTTATTTTTAGAATTTAAGGAAACTTAATAGCTCTACTTGTAAACTAGCCTTAAAGCAGGTTTGGATTTAACATGTGGAAATTCATACATAGAGCCCTTCCATCATTAGAGCAGAATAAAATTTATGTAGTTTTATTTTTTTAATTTATAATAGTATTTTTTTTTTGGCTTTTTCATTAGTATAACTATATATTTTTTAACTTTTTTGTTTTTCATAACATAAGTTCAAAGCTGCACATCACTACTTCAAGATGAAACTCCATATAATGTAATCAATGAATGATATATTATAATGAATTTTACTAGAGACTTTTCAAAAATGGTGATTAAGAATACTTATTATAATTTTTTAAATTTTTATTATTATTCTATCTCTTGAAACGAGATGGCCATATCTCAATTTAATTAGTTTTTCCTCAGAAAAATTTATTCTTGATCTAAATAAAATTGCATCACTATTAACTAGATGTTATTATACAATTTTAACAATTTTTTTATCTGAACATAGTTGAAAGTATGTATAAATTAAAGTGTTTCCACATAGTCTTACTATTATCCCACCATTATTTTCACATTTAGATTTCATTATAACTGTAAAATAACTTTTTCAATAATTTTAATAATACCTTAATATTTAATAATTTAGTTACATAGTAGATTTTTTATCCTTTTTTTATATGAGGCTTATTATATAAACACTACTTTTAGATTTTATCCATTTTGATGTCTGATAATTTAAATTTTCATTTAACTACCCAAATTATATCAAAAAAAATTCAAAAGTATATTTTTTTAATGTACTCTTTTTGATAAACTTATCATTTCTTATAGGTTATTCTTCAACTATTTATTGTAATTAATTACCCACTCATTTATGGTCTGTTATTGTTGTTCATTACATACAGAAAAAATAAGGATACTCTCATATTATATTGGAGTTTTACATTAAAAAGTAAATACTAGTGGCTGGTATTAAATATGAAGTTGTTATAACTAAGTTGAACATTAATTAATTATTAAATGGCATTTTATATTACAAATTTTATTGAATGTATATAAAAATAACACTCAAGAAATATATATAAGATATATATATAACCATTGTATATCAAAAATGAAGTACTTATCAACATGGTCTTTTTAAATGATTTTCAAATTTACTTAAAGAGACATTAATATTACCAATTCAAATTTTATATCAAATACAACAATATTATTATTTCATTTTTAATTATTTTACAAAAAATTTGAGTTTCAAAGTAATTTAATTCAGTATTTAATGAATGTTTTTGAAAAATATTTTAAAAAATAGAAATAACCCCTCACAAAAAAAAATATAATTTTTTTTACTTACAATTTGCACCATATTTCTACCCTTAAAATATTTGTATTCTTCTATTAAAAATATTTTTTAAATAAATTTAAAATTTTTTTCATTATTCAATTACAAAATGTCAAATTTATAATTTATTTTACCTTACTAAAAAATTTAGTTGAAAATTTAATTTTGTATTTCCAAAAAATAAACTTAAATGTCAAAAATTAAAAAAACAAAATTATAAATATAATTATGAGAAAGAGGTAGATTAAATTTATAATATTCATATAAAAAAATTCATATATTTTATGGTGTTTGAATTTTAAATTTAATGTATTAAAAAATAATTATTAAATAACCAAGCCAAATGAAATTGGCTTGGATTTTTGGTATCACTAGCACTTATTTTTTTTCTTATACTCACATTTTAATTTTTAATTTTTTTTTTTTTCTACATTTCTCATTTTTTTTTTATGATTTTTAATGTTTTTAAGACCGAAGTTGCTTTCAAACAACTTCGGTCTAACGTTTCTCTCACTTTCCCACCAGATTGCACCTGGTAGGGAAAGTCGCTTCCATTTTAGAGACCAAAGTCCCTTGCAGGGACTTTGGTTTCTCTGTGTGCATTGCACAGCCAGAAAAAAACTGGCTGTGCAGTGCACTGCATGCAGCACATGCAACACGCATCGCTGCTGCAAGTAATGCACATTGCATGCAACGCGCGTTTCTGCTGCATGCAGCGCATATCTCATGCAGCTGACTTGATATCAGCTGCATGAAATATGGTAGCGATTGTGCAACGCGCGTTGCACACTGCTTTGGCCACCTCCCAGCCTAGTAAATTAGCTGGGAGGGTGGCAAACATTACAGCAAGCAATCGAAGTCGCTTTTAGCGACTTCGATTGCTTGAAAGAGACACTTCCAGCCAGGGGAAACCTGGCTGGAAGTACTAAATTGCAATGTAAGGGACCCAAGCCAATTTCAAAGGCTTGGGTCATAAATTAAGGTTTCTAAAAAGCAGCCAGTACAAATCTGGCTGCAATAAAAAGTAAATTTTTTAAATAAAATACATAAAAAAATAAAAATTTGTTCAAATAAAATATACAACACTCTTCAGCCAGTAAGAAACAGCCTTCCATTGTTACACATAGAAACAAAATCAAATGTTTCTTTCAACAACATTGGCCATGTTTCAATATTTTGAACCAAGTAAGATCAGGAAAAAGGTCACGGCAAAAAAATTGCATAATTAAAAGTCTCCCAATTTAATATGGTGTGGAGGTTCATATTTTAGAAATAGGTGGTGCACATTATAGTTTCCTTTAAAAAATTCAAAAATGAATTAATTTTGGCGCAATGTAAATTTAAATGTGATGAGTGTATGTTTTTTAGCTACGTGAAACATGGTAGCTAGAATTATGTGGCATCAATTTTTTTTAGATGTGAAATTCAGTGTTCCACAAATGTGCATCTGTACAACATGCAGCCAAGTAAATTCTAGCTGGAATCAGTATATGCATAGGAAAAAATGATCATGCTGTGTACAGTGCCTTGGCAACATCATTCTTGGAATTTAGATGAAGTTTATCATATGACTTGGAGAGCTGCATTTTTTTGAAAATGTGATCAGTGAAAATTCATGATATATACATCTGTTTGCCACCCAATTTATTTTTCCTTTCTCTTTCTCACTTACCTTTTTCAAAAATTATCAATCATATTTTTGCTTTATCATTTTGAATTATTGGTACTATTTTCTTGACCTTATCTGATTACCAGTAAGCAAATTTTTCTTGCTATTGCATTTCATATCATTTTGGTTTGTTACACTTTTTTACACTTTTGACAAGTTAATCTAATGATTCTAATTCTGAATTTATTTTTATGGTATCTTTTACTGTACCCTTTCGATTCATTATAAAATATTTCTTTTTCAGTTAACTTAAAGTTTTTTTATTTGTTTGTCAATTTACTTTTCTTTATTCCTTATCAAAAATGTTCAATTTATTTATCTAACCATTTATTTTTTAAAACAGTGATTATAAAATAAACTTTATAATTCATTTTATCAATCAGCTACAAATGGAAGAAGATTTTATAGACATGTAAGTTCATGTTTTGCTTATCATTTTTCTATATTTCTTTAATACTTTCTCAACCATTATATTATTAATATGAAAAGTAAAACATCATCTCGTACTTGCTGAAAGCATACAGGATAATGTTTTGCTTTTCATAATAATAATTAGATTGTTTGTACTTTACCTTTAATTTATTGATTTTTAAGTTGTTTCAAAGTCTCGTACTTGCTGAAAGCATACAGGACAATGCTACAATTTAAAAATTAATAATTTATTGAAGTATAACTTTCTAAGTCAATATATTGATCAGAGCAAGATTTTTCATTTTATATATGTGGATATCATAATTCCGTAAATTTTTTAATATTACTAGTGTATTGGAGTTATACTTTCATTATATTATTAATATTAAGTGTAGAGCCAAATCTCGTACTTGCTGAATGCATACAGGATAAAGCTATACTCTTTATATGTATAATTTAATAAAGTATACCTTTGAAACGCTTTCTTAATATTTGAAATAAAGAAAAAGTATATAAATTTACTAATATGTAGATATGCTAACTTTTGTATTTCTAATATTGAAGATATGATAAAGTTAAAGGTATCATTGACTGATAATTGAAATTATGTTACTATTTTCTAATTTTTGATTTTTTTCTATTTTAAATCAAAATTGAATTCTCTTAGGATTGAACCATCAATGAGTAACGATTTGAAAAAAAAAACGGCCAGGGAAGAACTCTAACAATAGGTGGGCAAAAGACATTGCTACTGGAATGAAACTTGTAAACGCTCTTGGAATGGATACAAACGGGAAGAAGCCACATTTCTATGCACGATCTTATGCAAATAATATGACAGATTGCAATAATTATTACAATTTTTTTCCTGGATGTAGTATTTATAAACCAAAAGGTGTCCTAATACCTAATGTTCTTGTGCAGACTTTTGAAACTCATGAGCTCAAAGAACTAGATATGTTAGAAGCTACGGTGCAATGCATTAAGGATCTTTCTTACTGCGAACATGAAATTAAAAATAATGGTTATCATCAAAGAGCTGGTGGTTTTGAAAAAATGTTTGGTGGTGGCTTTATTTTAGATAGAAAGAAATCTTTACATATTCGTAAGTATCACTTTTTTTAATTTAAATACTGAATTTTTGAATGCTTTTCCTTGCAGATGAATACACTGATGATATTATAAAAACGGATGAATATAAAAAACGAATGAAGAGGATTGCAATGTACTTTGAATATTTTTTTAAAAAAATATCATATGTAAAGTACAATGAGGCAACTAATATTTGGGCAAAACTTGGTATTCCTGGATTTTCAAAAGTTTCTAGTGAAGAAGAGGGTGTACCGTTTGCTAGTAATTTAACTTGGACATCTGGAGGGAATGGTAATGGGTTCTCTAATGAGGTTCATCTCGATAAGGATGCAAGTGAGTATACTTTAGGAATATTTTTTCCTAAAGATACAGAAAAAAACACCATTCATATGAAGTATGATAAGACACAACCAGGACAAATAGGTGGAGAACTTATGTTTCCCGAAATTTGAAGTAAAATCAACTTTGAAGCAACTAATGGAATAACAGTGACATTATGGCCTGCCAATCAACTAAGGCATTTTACCTCAAGATGTCATGAAATTCCTGGCTTCACTAGGATAGGTTCTTCTATTCAAATCAGCACTAGACTTTTTCATGCTATAGAAAAGCTTAATATTTTTGATATTGATATTTCAGAATACTTAGAAATTAAAAAAGAAAAATTTAGGTTAGAATATTTGATTAGTGCTTTGAGAGTTTTTTTGAAAAGAGATGACTTAATAGAGGAAGAAATAGAATCAGCAAAGTATTATTTATCTAATGTTAAGACAAATCTAAAAAATCTAGATATATAAATATTAAAAATTTATATTATATATACACAACTTAATGCAAATTTAAACATAATAAATACTGGGAGTAGCTGTAACATTTTCAGTTTTGATAATTATAGTATTATCTATTTTTTTTATTTGTGAAATAAAATAATTTTTTTTCATAATATTATAAGAAAATTTGATTTACTTTTGAGGAAATATATAAGTTGTGAAATCTTTAAATGTCATTTTTATTAAATTGGTAGCAAAGGTTCTAAAATAAAAAAAACTATAATAAAGAATTTGAAATATATTAGCCATAAAAATGTGCTTTTAATGCTACCAAATTAACTGTATAGTATTTTAGGTCAAACAGGCTTATTAATAAAAAAGTTAATAATAAAGAGTTGAAGAAAGAATTTTGAATCAATAATAGATTAAATTGTATTTTTTTAAGAATGTACTCATTTAATTATTTAAATTGTTCTACTTCTGATTAAAAATGTTACAATCAACAAAATTATTTGTAATAATTAATAGATTATATAATATTAAAGGTAAAGTAACAAAACTAGAGCAGTTATCATATTTTTATATAAACAATAAAATATTTAAGAATTTAATACAAGTATTTGAAATCATATAAGTAGATTTTAAAATGTTTGTTATTGCTGGACTTACAATAATTTTTTTTAATAATTAATTTAGAAAATCATGTCAAAGGTTACTTAATAAATTTCAAAGATGGTCACATTTTTGACGTATTTGAAGGAAAATAACTTGAATTATACAAGATATATCATATAGACAGAACTTTATCTATTTACATGTTGGAATATTAATTTATTGAAAGGCTATGTTTAGCAAAAAAAGGTGATACTGGCTGAATGGAGCTCCAGTGATTAAGAAAATCTGCAGAAATAGCCCTAGCAATTCCCGGAGGACTTGGGGTATCAAATTTTAAAGGAAATGGATCACACTTGCCTAAAAAGGTTTTATTAATGTTAAAATATAGTTATTTAAATTTTTCCAAATTATTTCTTCCATCAAATGATTTTTTTTTCATGTAAATTAAGAAACTTAACTTCTGATATTACCTCCAAGCAATCAGCTGCTGAAGCCAATCTATGATCTTGAGAGCTCAGAAATAAACCACGGACACCATCAATTATATAGAATGTGAAAGATTGATATCGGTGGTAAGAGTATCCAGAATTTATTTTGTTTAGTGCAGCCTTTTGTTTCTCTCTCATTATAGTCAGTTCAGTATTTTCGTTTTTCTCACTTGATTGTTGAGCTTCACTAGTCTTGCCACTTGATATTGTTGCAGCACAATATTTTGATTTAAGAATGATGATTGACATAATTATATCAATGATAATATTGCTGATTTGAAGAAGAGTTGACATTGATATATCACGGGTTTGAAGTGCAGTGGGACCAACTTCTAAGCCATCAGAAATCGGACTCTTCAGATTTGAAAGGTGAGCTAGAAGCTGAAGACCACGTTCAATTGGACAATCTGAGTTAATGTTTTGATGTGATGGAAGCTGGCTGAATTCATGTGCGGTCAGATAAAGTGAAGATGATATAAGAGATACCCATGAAGAACGGCAGTGGTCACTTGGGATCATTAATCTCATGAGCATTCGGATAAGATTGGATTCAGGGTGATCCGTTTTCTTTGTTGAGGAAAGAATTTCAGTATTTAAACCATCAGGATCACATAAATCTTCCATTTTTTTGAAATCAATATTATCGAGTACCCATAGCTGTGAGCTATCAATCTATAAAAAAATATTTGCTACAAAAGGAAAAAAAAATAAGTAAAAGAACAAAAGTCAAGACTAAAAATTATGGTAACTTACATAACTCAGTAAGTTTTGAAAGCCAATCTTCTCCACAAGATTTTTCCCAATGAAAAGTAAACATTGGAATATTTGACATGGGTTCTTGGGAAGAAGTAGAAGAGCGTAATTCGAGGAGAGTAACAATTTCCAACCACGACCTGAGGACCTTTGCCGTGCTGATTCTACCTTTATAGAAATTATGAATTTTACAGAATTCCTCCTGCAAATCAGATTCTTTTAGAACTGAGGGTAAATAAGTTAGAGGTTTTTTTGATATCTTGATTGGAGTTGATTTCATTGGTAGAGAAGCTTTCAAAGAGGTCAAAGTAGGTAATTTAGGAGGTGATGGGTATTGCTTCTTAGAAATGAAGGAATTTGGTGATGAGCTGTTTGAATCATCATCTTTATCAAACATATCAACATGTCTTGAAGAAGATTTTAAACTTTGCTTTTTTTGATGAACAAGCATAGCTTCATATTCTGACAGTTGATCATCGCTATTCTCATTGCTCTTTTCATCATCTTCATCAGGGAGAGGGCGTTTATGGATGGAACAATCTACAGCAGGTGAGTTTCTGGTACAAAATATCAAAAGAAAGATAAAAAGTACAATATGTAAGCAATAAAAGAGATATATGATTGAATTTTAAAGATAAAAGAATAACAATAAAAAAAAAGGAAACAAGAATATACTCATTATCAAAACCTTTGCTTTTTTTTGAGATTTATTATTTGATACATCAGAAAATTCATTAGCAGAAGCCGGTTTAATACGTCGAACAAAAGAGGAGCCTTGGGATAATCTCTTTTTCTTGGAGCAGATAACAGGTGTTTCAAGATTTTCCTTAGAAGATGAAGCATGAGTTGAAGCTGATGGTTCATCTGTCTCATCATCATCCCTAATGACAATGACTTCATCAGGAGGAATCATACCCTCCTCATAAGCTACAAATATATATGAAGAAAAAAAAATATTAATAATCTTATCTACTAATTTAAAAGGAGACAAAAAAGGTGATGAACATACATTTTTCAAGGCTTTTCACATATTGGAGTAAGTCATTACAAGGGTTAGATAAATATGAAGGAGAAGGATTATTGTTAAGGATCTTGACAAGCTCTTCTGTTTTATCTCTAGCAAATTCAAGTAAATTGCGATACTGAACTCTTGTTATTTCCTGCCTCTCATTGCTAAGTACAGGAGGGTTAGGTGCCATGCCATGTGGCAGACATGGTGCAAGCTCAAAAGCTTCAAAGCGAGTATCAATCAGAGAGTGGGATGAAACACATTTGGGTGCTGGAAAATCAAATTTTTGAAAAAAAAAGATATAGAACATAAGTGAAATATATAAATTAAGAGAGAGGAACATGATATACATACAAAGTGGAGGTGTAGGATTTTGTATACTAGACATATTGATTAATGAATATTAAAAAAAAAGTATTTGATATCAAAAAATTATGATGTAATATGATGAATAATTATAAGAAACTCTATTCTAGAAAATTGAAGTTGATTATTTAATAGGATAAAAAATTGAATAAGATTAAAATTAAAGTGAGGATGAAAGAAACAGAAAACATAAAGAGGGGGATTTTATATTATTTGAGCTTTTTTTAACATGTATTATTCATAGTGGGGTAAACCGAGTAACATGCTAAATCACAATCTGTTTATATTGAAGCAAAATTTGATGTAGCTAACAGAAAATACTAGTAATTCTTTGGGGACTTTTAGTGTGAAAAACAAATAATAACAAATTTATATCCCATATGCAAATTGCCACGGGTAAATACAAAATTTTTTAAATTAGAATTTACTCCTAAACAATGGAGATACACTTAATTAGTATATTATATGAAAAAAAAGGATAATCCTTTATGAATATTTGTTAAATTTACTTTCAGATGACAATGCGAGATTCACATATATACTGATATGCCTCATCAAACAAGAAATGAATTATAAATATAAAATTGGTAACATTAGAATTTAAGATAAGAATTTGTTTTTTAAGTGACAGGAGGAGTGTCAGGCTAGGGTGTGGGCACGGTGACCAAACCTTTGATAAACTTGGATACAACTAAGGGAAAAAAAAAATTGAATAGTTTTATTTTGCAATATATCTTAGTCTGCACAAGATATTGCATTGTTGTCCCTAACTATACCAATATTGTTACTTTTCAAAAGTTATAGGACTACTAAGTTGATAAAATATTATTATGAATCACCCAATGAAATACCTTAAGCAACATTCAAAATTATTAAAATATTAATATTCAATTTGAGATTTGGATTAGCTAATTTTTCACAACTTACCACAGTTTTGATTAATATAATAAAACTTGAAAAAAATTGTTGAGATAACCTAGAAATGGGTGCAAGAAAATGATGAAACATATGACTTGAAACTTAACTCATACACTATTGATAAACTTCATGGATCCTGATTAATTTCTATCGAAATTAATTTTAAACTAGCATATTGAATTTTAGCTATGACCAAGTACTGTAAGTGCCATGGTTTGTATTCAATATATTGGTGTTGAAATTAATTTTGATAGGAATCAACAAGTATCATATGGCACCATGCATGAAACACTGACAGAAACCATCAAATTTATGAGGCAATGAACCTCATAATTTCGATCGAAATTAATATAGACCCCTGCATATTGAATACAAGCCATTTCACATGGACTACACAGACATAGATAAAATTCAACATGCATGGCTTAAAATTAATTTTGATCGAAATTAACCAAGGCATTAAAACATCAATTTTTATATGGTGTACTTGATCAAACCAGTTTATCTAACTGCTTAGCTTACCTATACTTATAGGAATTTTATGCATAGTCCATGTCCATATTAATTTCGATCGAAATTAATGTTGACTAATACATAATGAATACATGCTATGCCACTTACACTTGCCAGGTATAGCTACCATTAAATATTCCAGTATCAAAAATTAATTTCGATCGAAATTAATGAGCATGATAATCATGAATTTCTGGAGTCAACTGTTTATTTTTATGCATGGTGCCTTGCCAACATTAATTTCGATCGAAATTACTTTTGATACTGGCATATTGCATGTATATATGCCTGGAAAGTGTAAGTGGCATAGTGTGTATTCATTATGTATTTGTCAACATTAATTTCAATCGAATTTAATGTTGACATTTGCATATTGAACCCAAGCCAGAAAACAACCCAGAAGATTCTTCATAAAACTTCCCATTAATTTCGATCGAAATTAAGGCTGACCATATACATATTGAATGGTAGTTATATCTGGTCTGAGTAAGCAGAGATTACTTATATTCAATATGTATTGGTCAACATTAATTTTGATCAAAATTAATGAGCATTTTGATCATGAACTTTTTCAGTCAGTTAGTTGTTTCAATGCATAATGGCATGCCAACATTAATTTTGATCAAAATTAATGTTGAAATGATATAATGCTTTTTTGCATGACATGTAAAGGACGGCAAGTATTTTTAAGTATTGAAATTTACTATACATGTTGAGGGTAAATATAAAATTGACATATCCATATTAATTTCTATAAAAATTAATGTTGACCAATACATAATAAATAGTAGATATGCCTGGCTAGTGTAAGTGGCATAGCTTTTTTTCAATCTGCACTTGGCAACATTAATTTTGATCGAAATTAAGGTTCATGATTATCATCAATTTATTCAGTCAGTTGCTTACTGTTATGCATGGTAACATGTCAACATTAATTTTAATAAAAATTGAATTTGACATGCCACCAAGCATTTTTATGTAAGATGAAAAGTAGGGCACTCTATTCTTAAGTAAACACATTACAATGCATATTGAGCATGTAAATATCATTTACACATTAATATTAATTTCAATCAAAATTAATGTTGACCAATAAACATTGAACACAAGCTTTACAACTTACACACACCAGATATAACTACCATTCAATATGTATATGGTGCTCACTAATTTCGATCGAAATTAATGAGCAGTTTTATGAAGAATTTTTTGGGTCGTTTGCTGGTTTGGGTTCAATATGAAAATGTCAATATTAAATTCTATTGAAATTAATGTTGACCAATACGTAATGAATACACACTATGCCACTTACACTTTCCAGGAATAGACACCATGCAATATGCCAGTATCAAAAGTAATTTTGATCGAAATTAATGTTGGCAAGGCACCATGCATAAAAATAAGCAGTTGACTCCAGAAATTCATGATTATCATGCTCATTAATTTCGATCGAAATTAATTTTTGATACTGGCATATTTAATGGTAGCAATGCCTGGCAAGTATAAGTGGCATAGCGTGTATTCACTATGTATTGGTCAACATTAAATTCGATTGAAATTAATATGGATACATAAATGTGACATAAAGAGGTATGGACCATCAATTTGTTGAAAATACATTTTTATATCTCATACATTATTTGTTTTTCTTAAATAAAATGTTACTCTCTCTCAATATCACTTTATAACATTTACCAAGCTGCTTTGAAAAAAAACTGAATACATAAAATTCAATATAAGATAGCTATATTACACAGAAGATCACCGTTATACCTAAGTTATGATGATGTTGATGCTCTATTAATTGATTCCCGAATCTTTACCAGATCAATATCAGCTCCAACCCCAAGTGACTCACGTTCATTCACAGATAATCCTTGCAAAAATGTTGCTGAATAGCAATTCTTGGGGAGGTATTTGGGAACATTGAATATACCATTTTGTGCAACTGTCCTTTCTGATGACCGTGAATATGTTTTTAATGCTGATTTTTTTTGAGCTGGTGTATGGGCTAAGTCCTTTGTCATCTTATCCATTTTTTTAAACAAATCATTGAGTTCAGGATTTCGCCATCCAGGAATAGCTCGGATAGGTGCAGTTGGGGCTGGTGCTGGGCCTTCCTCAATATCAGAGATGCACCTAGTATCATGAAAAAGCACAACAAAACCTGGCACATCACTGCAGAGATCTCTTGCTAACTTGTAGCGTGCACTAGCAATCTGAATTCCAACTAAATCAGCTTCATAATAACAAAAAGCAAAGTAAAATAAAAAACTTACCTTGGTCCGATAACTTTTACTTGTGCCCTTGCCCTCTTTTCAATCTTTTCTCTTGCTACCCTTTCCTCTTCTTGCCCAAACAACCTTATCATCTCCTTCCCCTTATTAACTACCCATTTCTCAATAACACATTGAGTGAACTGAAGCTTTGACTGATCGATTGTATTCAAGGTGGTGAGCCATCTGGTACAGTGGTTGCATACTATGCTTCCCATGACTTGATTCCAAGTTGATTCTGAAAAATCACGGCAAGTCCAATCAAACACAAATTTCCGAAAACCTTTTTCTTGCAATTCACGCTCTAAGTTTCTTTTGACAGAAAGTGGGATCGGTGCTCCTCCTTTTAGTCCTCGAGGCTCAGGTGCTGGAAAAAATTCGGGTAGTCGAATTTTGGATCGCAAGAAGGCTATAGAATTGGTTATCAGAAATTGTCGATCAGCTGCAGAATTGGCACGGTTAGAAGATTGGACTTGGGTTAGGACAGTTTGAATGGTTTTTAGTTTGAATTGGCTCCAATCTTTCCAATTTTCAATCTCCAAAGGTGTTGGGCTCGCAGGATATTTTGATATTTGTGTTGGTCCCCCAAGACAATACTTCAGAAAGTGGTAAATATTTCTATTTAGACTGTCAGAGCTCCTGGGAACATCATTCCTTCTAACTAAGCCTCTTACAGCCCTTAACCCCCGTTCTCGCTCATGAGACTCTGCTGAATTGAGTCTGTGGTAATCACTGATACCCATAATGATTGAGGGATTCACTAACAATTCAAATAAGTTAATTAAATTGGTTATTTTTCAATAAAAGAATACACTACAAATTTGACTTACCTGCTCCACTTGTGCTTGCTCCTTGGTTAGGCTGAGCAGATGATGATTGGTCTCCGAAAAATTCCCTCAATACTTCACTAGCCCAATCTCTGCCTAGCTGATCAGCTTGCTGATTAGCACTTTCAGAAGCAGAAGGATGATTGGGATTAAAATTTCTCGGTTCTGAATGAGACTCTTGGCCTGGATTGGGATTAGGTGGTGGGTTAGGATTAGGTGGTACAGATTGAGATGCATCTGGAGGTGGATCAGCAGAGGGTGGTGGAGGAGTATTTCCAGTATTAGTATGATGAGGCGGAAAACAATCAGAATCGGTTGGGTCAACAGACATCCCTTCAAAATTATCATCCATAATGAACTGTAATAAAATAAAATAAAATAAAAATAATCAGTTGTTAAAATTTATACCTATCAAAGCTAAAGTAAAAAAAGATACTATGTATATAGTCTTGTAAACGTGTATGTTCTCTTGTCGAAAAATAAAGTGAATAATATATAGCTATCAGCTAAAGTTGGAAGGTCAAACTATTTATAGTAGATGAATGAGCAAGAAGATCATTCATTAAGTAAAAATTTTATCATATTTCTCATTATCATGATTTTATTTCTTTCATTCTTACATTTAAGATAAAAATGACTCATTGAAAGCATGGGTTCTCTCGCAATAAAAGCAACCAAAGTAATTGTTCACTGATTTATGATAAGGTAAGTTGGATGCATTGCATTTTTTAATCGAGCATTGAATTATTTCTTTCACCATTTACAAATATCACCAATCCTACAAATTTCCCCAATCCCAAATTAACACAAAGATGTTAGTCAACAGAAAATAAATTTGATTAATTTTTTCACTCACTACTGTCTGCAGTCCAATGGCAGTGACAACCTCGTCTTTGATTCCAAACATTCCTTTTTTGTGCTCGACAGTAGCTGCATGTCCAATTATTGCATCTTTCTTAATCACAATTTGAGTTGCTTTGGCTACTCTTACTAACCGACAATGCACTTGTGGGAAAAGCTCATAGGGATCCTTTGATGTTTCTTCTGGACGGAGCTCTTTGAAAGGACTTACTATTAAATATATTTGATCAATCTCTTCCTTTGATCTGAAAAGATCATCAATTTGCCCAAACTGGCTATCTTTTCCATAGTAGAATTCAATTGTTGAATTAGTAATGTGTCGATGGTAACTAGTAAACCTCTTTCCATGTATCAATATGCTTGCTACATTTTCAACTACCCAATCCCCACTTTTCTCCAATGGTGTCAAAGCCCGTCTTGAAGTTTCTTTTCCCATTCGTGCCCTTACCCATTTAGTAAATAATGCCATACTTAGATGGATCCATTTGTTTTGTTTATCGAGATCAATATGGATTTTTTTAGTCTCACATTGATCATTATCTTCAGCTTCACCAAGATCTAATACCCTAGACTTCCGATACCAATGTTTGAGCATTGTTAGCGGTATCTCTCCTGTGGTAAATATTAATAAATTAGCACAGCTGAGTTTTTAGATCATTTCTTACAAACATTACATACGTGGATGGTGATTGTTTGGAATTTCAGATAATATATGATTCACCCGCTCTCCAGACCAAGTAGCTGTACCTGATGGTGGACCAAGACGCTTTATCATTTCAGGATAATGTTGAGTGATATGCAGATTTGGCTTTGCATTAATATTCTTCCAACCCTCTTCAAGGCACTCACGATACTCTAACAGAAATTGATCTAGATCTTTAAGCTCATTAGTCTGTATATTTTTTAATGTCAAAAAATTGGTGATCGAGCATAATGTTACAAGTGACTTGAGAAGATAATATTCTCTTGGTTTATCAGCTGAGGAAGCTGAAGATTCAGATTCTTTAAATTTTTCAAACCAAAGGGGTATAAGTGACAAAGGGAAGTAGAGAGTATACAGCATGTGCCATTCTGCTGCCTTGAGGGATCCTGCCTTTTTAGATCCTACTGATTTTGGAACTCGTGTTAGCCAGGAAGGTCTTCTTACTTGATCAATCATCTTCCATACAACCTGTAGCTCTGCTGCTGTGATTCGTGGATTACTACTACCTTCATTTTCTTTCTCCTTACCTTTCCTTTTATTTTCTTCATCTCTAGCTGTCTCATTTGATGAGTGAGATCCTTCACTCTGTGATATGCTAATGCTTCTTTGCCTTAAGTTATACAATGAATTCCTACTGTCACTGCTGTGAGACTGTATTGAGGCCACATCGCTATATGGAGGAATAAATTTGGAGCTGGATGACCTACTCTGGCTTCTTGATGAATTTGTTCCCAATCCTTCATTATCTAGTCCATGATGACTTGATGACTGTCTTGAACTTGTACGTCTTTGCCGCTTGTGCTGTCTCGTGTGTCCTGTATCATCATCATCATTATTCGTGGTGCTTAAGCTACTTCTACGTTTTTTCGAATGTTTGTGCAGTGAAGTATCAGAAAAGAAATCATCATCTTCTTCTCTTACATGCCAATTTTTATCCTTTTCCAGCTTTCTTTCTAGATCTTTTGCTGCATTTTGGATTTGAAAATAGCTTAGACTGTGATCTTTTAGGTTGCCAAGCATATGTGAATGCATAACATCAATTGAGCAATATTCAGTTGGACACCAATATTCAAGGTTATTCAGCTCACTCCATCGTACCCCATGATTTTGAACAATTGATACACGCTCCCAATGTGACTTAGAATTTTTCCACTTTGTTGCCCAGCACATATGATCCTCATGATTCTGTAATGAAAAATTTCCCACATTCTTTTCACTAATTTCATCTTTAGAGATATTACAGAAAGAGCAGAACATTTTTGCAGAGTGACTCAAAAAGCCAGCCAATTTTCGTATTGCAGGAATGTCACCTATCAAAGAGAACAATGCAACTCTTAATTTCCGGCCTCGTGGATAAAGATGTGTCTTTTCAATCAATATACCATCCCATAGAGTTTGTAGATCATTAACCAGTGGTTTTAGAAGGTGATTAAGCTGTTCACTTGTGGGTTCTGTTGGTCCGGGTATAATAGAATACAAAAAAAGATTTTCCATTTTGTATCTATCTTCTTGAGGTAGGTTCATACACACCATCATAATATTGCCTACAGACTTCTGATGACCTCCAATCCTATTGCCACCAGGCCTAAACCAGTCGACATATAAAGTAAACATTAAGTTGCCTGAAGTTATCGTATATTCATCATCATTGCTATCCAGAGCTGGAGTGGTTATGGGAAAGTTTTTCCAAATTGAACCATCACAAACATCCTTCATCAAATCACACTCTACACGTTCTGCCACAGGGGTTTTCTTCTCAATCAGAAGCTCAAATTTGAACAGTTTGATCTTTTCCTTAAGCCAGTCGATAAAAGAATGGTGATGAAATGTTTTAAGAGATAAGTATTTTACATGTTCTTGATGTTCCCCCATCAAATACAGCCTTTCATCACATTTAACTGCAATTTGTCCTGCTCCAAACATTTTTAAATAGCGCTTTGATGATGAAAGAAACGGTTGATTGCAACATAGTATAGATGGTTGAGATTCAGAGTTATACTCATAAAGAGCAAAGCATTTAGGACAGCATGTTTTAGTGAAAAATGATTGATTGAGCTTTAATCGACTAAAAAATGTATCTATCGAGCGTGGGACCAGGTGGACAATGCTATCAGAATCCAGTATTCCACTATCACCTAGAAGTTTGAGCTTCTTAATTTCTTCATCCAAAAATTGAGTACAACCTTCTTTGCTCAAATGATGAATCAGAGAAAGCTTTGCTGCCTGCCACATAATTATTTGGCTATACCGTTCCCCAAGATTTGAGTTTCTAGAGACTGTTGAAGATACTTCTGCCCCCAATAGCAACTGCCCCTATGTAATAAATCATTGAAACATCATAAAGACTTTAATTCTAACATTGAACTATAGATATACAGCTTACTGTTTCTGTGGAGCGGGAACTTCCAATGTTAAGTGGATTGTTGGAAGAAATAATCATCTGGGCCTTCCTATTTCTTTCCTCTTGATGTTTTGCATAAGAATTAGAGCTTTTGAAAGCCATACCAACTTCAAAGGACCCAGAAGAAGTTTGATACTTTCTATTGACACATCCAAGATCTTGACATTGACATACATGAAAAAATGGAGGCATTGTAATTGTGATAATTGTAGGAATAAGTTAGCTATTCAAAGTTACCGATTGAAGGTATTCCTTTTTTTGAAAGGCACTAGCTAATATAAGCTACATTTTTTTATCAAAAGAATATGATGGAATATGAGTTGAAATTATTTAAGTTTAAATGTTTAATTTTTAATCGGATAAATTATATATTAATTTAAAGTTATGCAGTCTACTTTATTTGTATTCTGTATACTCTCTGCATTTGTACAACAATGCATGCATGTTTATCAGAATATTTTCTATCATAGAAAAAATTCTGTTGTAGGCACAAGCATCTTAATTATTTTTCTATCAAATGCCTTCTGAGTTATATCTAACTACCCTATAATTATTTGATTTTGATAAAAATTCTTAGTTATGGACTATAAGAAAAGTAATCCATATTTTTAACATAATTTTTGAAACATTACCCCAAAAATCAAAGTTAAACCCAAAAATAAGTTTAATATTTTGTAAAAAACAATCACAAACATATTTCTTTCAATTTGAAAATTGGTCTGTACTAGGTAGAATTTTCTATAAAGAAAAAATCAAAAATACTCAAATAATAGATGCTACAAAAGTGTAAACCTTAAAGAATTACATAAAAGCTGAAACCTTGTATAACTTTTCATACATAAATGTGATGAAGTGACACTCTAGTCTATTTATTCAGGTTGAAAAAAATTACTCAATGGAATATGTATTACTATCATATTGGACCAAAAATAATTTTTTGGTAATCAAAAAATGATCATAGCCTCACATTTAACAAATTATTTTTGTGGAAGAATTTTTTGAAAAGAAAAAAAAATCCGTTTCTTAAATGAGTCTGCTTTTATCACATAATCATTCTCTTTATTTTATACCATTCCTTTTGAGTTCAAGTTGCATATAAAAATATAATTTATGCATATTATAATTCCATAAAGTCGAAATATTTCTTATTCTTAATTTTTGTGATATTTCTCCTTAAATCAACTTTGATCATAAAGTTTTGGAGCTCAACAATTTATCCTTCCTCTTTGTTTAATTTAATTGAACACTTTCTTAATCTAATTATTTATGAACCCTAGTAGCTCTTACTTTCCTCATGGAAACCTGCCCACAAACACAAGAACACTTAATAGAATTTTTAATGAGACTTTGCCTCCATTCAATTCTCACTTTTGTAGATCTATACACAATTTTTGTCGTTCACTTTTGGATATGTCACCAGAATCAAATGGATGGAAACAAAACCCTACTGAAGAGCAATTAGACAGATTTTCATCATTCGACATGAATTCTTGCAACATTGCCTTTGAACTACCTCATCCAGAATCAAATTCAGCGGTTTCGGAAAAGTTTCCACCAATTTTCGGTGAATCTTTTATTGAGCACCTTTGCATGTGTGGTTTCCCAGGATCAACTTTCGCTTGGAACCTAGATTGGTTTGACAAATGGAACCAGGTCTTGGCAAATATTCTCATTAAACACTGGGACAATGCCTTAAAAACCAATAATTTGATTGCATATCCAATTGACTCAACTCAAATTAGCTTCTCAAATCAAATAGGAGTTCTTCACCATTGGTTTTTAGGTCATGCTGATAGATTAAGACTTGGGAAGGATTCTCATAGCTCTCAAGAAATAATCAAAGTGAGAAAGCATAAATATAGAATAAAAAAAAAGTATGAAAATCCCTTTTTTTTCAACCATTTTTATTTATGACCTTTATTTCAAATAACAAAGATTCTTAGAATTCAGTTAACCGAACTAAACTTCTTAAACAACTTCCACATTGTGAAACTTATCACAACCTTTTCACAAACATCAAGTGTTGTTCAGACACTGAAATTGATAATGATGGATCGTTAAGATGTATCTTAATGCAATGGAGGTGTGAAGATTTTTCTAAAGTTGCACAATATCTTGACCAACAACACTTTGATATTCGAGATAATTCAACCTACTCTGGAAGTGTGCTAAAGGACTTGGCCTTGTACAAAAGAATCAGTTTGGTTTCAACATTATCCCCTAACCTTAATCCTTCTCATGTCCCCTGGGGTTTGCCGAATGACTGTTATTCTCCCTTATATCTTGCATCTCTAAATCCTCAACAACTCAGACTTTTAAATCCTCAAAATCCCATAAATTTACCTGCTCTCCTTGAAATTCTTTCTTCCTCTAATGTGAGTGATTGACAAACTCCCTTAATAATAGGTTTGCACACTCATACTCCTCATTTCCACTGTTTGGGACACTTAGCCTTGAAAACGAAAACATAATTTTAATGATTACTATTATCATTAAAATTTATAGAAATGAAATTTGGCTTACATTGTTAGCTCCATTTTTTTCCTTTGAATCTTATACATGCTGAATTCTATACTTCCTTGTACAAAATAATTCAAAACATTTACTTCATTTTGCTGCCCCATTCTATACAGCCGATCAACAGCCTGTTGCTCAACTGCTGGATTCCAATTTGGCTCCTATTTCAACATTGAACATATAAAAAATTTAATATTTTTGTTCTTAATATGAAATAAAAGACATTGAGCTCACCATTATATATACATTTTGAGCACACCTGAGATCTATACCCACTCCTGCAGCCTGAATCGTTCCAACCAAAACTTGGCAATTTTTATTAAAATGGAATTCATGCATATTTTTGTCTCGCTTTGTCCGGCTGAGTTCACCCATAAGCTGGGTATACCTAATATTGTGGTCATCTAAAGCCATTTTTATTCTATTTTGAAATATTAGAAAATTGTTTTTAATAAGCCAACACAATTTTGTAAAACAATTCATTAAAGAATCACTTACATCTGCAAAAAGTCTGCAAAGTTGGAGAATATAACAGCTTTTGGAAAATTTATATCCCTTTCACCAGACAAAAAGTTTTTTAAGTGGCCTATAAGATGAAAAATCTTTGCGGAATGCTGCCAGGTGAAATCAAAAGTTGGAGTTTCATCCAGATTTTCGTAGATTGGATGGTTGCAGAATTTTCTTAAAATCATCAGCTCTCTTAGAAACTCAGATGAGTCCCAAGGGAAGTCAGTGCTTCCGGAGGGCCCATATCGCTCAGTGAATCCTTCTTGAAGCACATCAAGTTTAGACCTCCATGGATCTGCTAATTGAACCGATATCCCCCTTTGAATCTTTTTTGGAAGAGACAAAATTTCATCCTTTGTTCTACGTAGGCTTATGACTTTCATTAAGTGATTGATTGATTTAATAGAATTAGCCTTTCCTTTTTGCAAACCTGGAAAAAGGAAATTCTTCCATAACCAGTCTTCTTGCCACTTTTCGATTCTAAGAAAAAATATGAGACTTTGAAGGTCAGTGGGCCTGTTCTGAAGTGGAGTTCCAGTCAAGCATAGTCGGTGTTGGGATTCCAAGTCAAATATTGTTTGAGCCCTCTGCGAGTAAGGATTTTTAATGTAACTAAAAGAATATTTATAAAAATTGATTATAAAAATTAAGCTTTAAGTTTTAGATATAGAAATGGGCACTAACTGAGCTTCATCTAAAACAACTCTATACCAAAAGAGCATTTGAGTCACCGGTATCTTTTTTGGCTTTGATTTTTTGACATCGTTGGGCTAGCTATTTCATAGGTCGTTAAAACAATAGCAGTGTCCTGTAGCTCATTGACATTAGTATTTTGACAATCCTTCCCATAAAGAACCTTGAAAGGAAGCGCATTATCTTCAAAGTGCACACTTATTTCATTGATCCAATTCGATAGTGTTGCCAGGGGGCATATAATCAGTGTGGCTGAACTCCAATTAATACCTTCTTGATTTTCTGATACCTGGAATTGTCTTGCTTCACCTTGAGTTGCACTTATAAGAGAAAGAGTTGAAAGTGTCTTTCCCAAACCCATATCATCAGCAAGTATTGACCCGTTTCCTTCAGGCGTTAATTGATTGTTAGGAAACTGATCTTTATAGTCATCGAATCCAGTTCTAAGCCAATGGTTGTCCTGGTGCCTCCACATGATATCCAACTTTTCCTTTAACATTCGTTCATTGTCAATCATAAAATTTATTGCTTGAAGTTGATGTGTTTTGAGAACTGTTTTGATTCCTCGGATAAGTTGATCAGCTTTCCAATCTTGAGTACTCTGAGATATTTGGAAAGAGCCTTCAAAAATTACATGCGGGATATTAAAAAAGATAGTGGAGTCGTAGTTCAGGATTGGACATAAATCGATTTGTGCAGAAGAAAATGCTTCTTTAGCAAGACTGAGTAGTGTACTTGAAGAAAAGAGGCATCCCCAAAGTTGATACTGATTACCAAAAACTGGAACCAAGTAAGCATGAAAATAGAAAGGCTTCACAGGATTTAAGGCACTTCTTTGGTTTAAATGGTGAGATCCAGAGCCAATGTTACCCAATAGTGGTCCAATGT
The DNA here is from genome assembly GCA_030280995.1 of Hemileia vastatrix. Lineage (NCBI taxonomy): Eukaryota > Fungi > Basidiomycota > Pucciniomycetes > Pucciniales > Zaghouaniaceae > Hemileia > Hemileia vastatrix. The sequence continues at coordinate 12,033,978 of JASXTE010000017.1, forward strand.
GCTGACTCTGCACTTGAGAAAGATTACCGACAAGGGTTGGTTTTCTTTCTTCAAATAGTCCAAAAATATGAACATTAGAATGGCCTCGCTGTAAAATTATGGGGGTTGGTGAGTTTTGAAATCTTGAAATTACATTCATATAAATTTGATCGATTGTTATTGAGAACTGTCCAACACATCTGAGACTTGAAATATTAAGTAAGAATAGTATCTGAAGATAGTGGTTGTTAAAAGATGAATTGAAGCAAAAAATGAAGAATCAGTTTTGAATAAAACGACAAAATAACTTTTTAGCATATGCTATGCTAAGCTCATAATTCTTTCACATGTATTATTATTATCTTTTTAATAAATATTGGAAGTAATTCAATGATAACTGAAATGAATAATATGGCTTAAAAATAAATCTTGAGCCTATAGAGTAAATTTTGGTTTGTGGTGGAAGAAAAATTTTCTCAATAAAAATGTGGTTTATTGTTACATTATAATCACAAAATAGAATAATTTTACTCTTATTACACTTATTTATGTTTCTGTCTAATAGTAAAATGCTTTAGAGGTCAGTTCAAAATCCAAATTGAAACTACTACCTAGAACGATGTCTTGATACTAACATACTTTTTGTAAGTCTTTGGAAAGACACTTATGGTGATCTCAATAATATTAAAATTGATTTGAATTGTATGTTTTATCAAATATCTATGTAGTCTAGTGTAATAATTGAGATACTACAGTTTAACCTTCTGTTACCAACTTGGCAAGAAAATATATGTAGATATTCTTAGAACGAATATCAAATTTTGCTTTCCACAAGATGGGAAAGTGAGTATTATGATATGTTAAGTGATATGTTCAAGCTTTGCTCAGTCTGTGCTCAGCTCAAAATCAAAGTAATCACCAAGCTCTAAGAAACCTGTGATTGAGTTTGGTTGAACCTAGGTCTAACTGATTACCAAATCTTTGTCCAATTAATTTAAATCTGGTTTCACAATGAACTCCCAACAGCCTTCCAACAGCTTTCCAACCACTTCCCAACATTTTTAAATGAGGGGTATTGCTAGCAATACCCCCCCAAATTTTCTGTGGTGATTATTATTATTGATATTAAGATTACATGAAACATCATTCATTCACTTACATGTATATACACATAAAATATTAATATATACTTCTGCTATTTTGATATCTTAAAACATTGTTAAGACCTATGTTACTTCCTAACCTATACTGATAATAAATGGAGGGTATACATTGTGTCAGCCAGGCTGTCTCAGGAGCCCAGTAAATTGTTATAATACTTTAATAGAACCATAAGAGGGAATAAAATTATATATTTTATGTATTTAAAATAAAATATTTTATAAATAGGGGGTATCAATGTTCAGGGATCCGCAATTAGGGATCAGGAATTTTTTTTCCTGGGATCAGACATTATTAATTGCGGAAGATTCTTATCCACTAGCCCCAGGGCTAGTGGATAAGAAATCCACAATAATGCATTATCCTGCCTCTTATACCCCAATTTCCATTCCTAATTCCTGATCCCAAACTCATCTCATCCATGATGGATTTTTAAGAAAGTCACATGACTCATAATTACTGATGCCATCCTTAAGTATTTCCTCACTCTATGCTACTTAATTTTGGTGGCGAACACTTAAGTTTTTTTTCTATCTACACACCCCAACTGCACATTTGGTGGTGAATTCCCACTTCCCTCATCACATAACCCTTCCACCAGCAACAATGAAACACCTCTCTACTAGGAAGCTACTTCACTCAACAATGAATGCTATCACTTTTCTTTTAGTTCTTTACTATAAATCTGACTCTGATTTGGTAGATGCTTTAGCTTATATGTGTTTTCTTTCCAAAAAGCGTTACATCATCACCAGGGGGCCAAATCTTTATCATGATCCCCGATATGATCTGGCCTCCATTCTCAACATTCCTCATTTAAACTTCTCCCGATTCTTTCTTCAAAATTTATCAACTCATCTCCGATCATCCTATCTTCCATAACAATTCTCATAACAAACAGCGTAATCCTGCCATCCAACTTGCTGTTGCTCTATGTCGCTTTGGCTCAAACGAAAATGGTGCTGCCGTAAGACGTTTGGATAATCTCTTTAACATAGGATATGGTACCGTGATATTATACACCAAGCGCTGTATGATTGCTATCCTTTCCCTCAAGTCTCAAACTCTTGCTTGGCCAACTCCAGAACAGCAACTTGAATCCTCTCAAGTAATGCAAGCTGAAGGTTTCCCTGGCTGTATAGGTTTTGTTGATGGCACAACCATCCCTTTGAGTCAAAAGCCTTCTCATGATGGCAACCATTATTTTTATCGCAAAAAAAGGTTTCTTCAAAACCTCCTCCAAGTTCTCATCTTTCACAATCTAACTTTTTATCTTCTTTCTAGATACTCTATTGCTGTTCAACTTGTATGCGATGTCAATAAAAAATTTATTGCTTTTCACAGTGGCTGCCCTGGATCATGTCATGACTCTTCCGTCTTCCAAAGAATGAGGATTTCTCAATCCCCTGACTCATACTTTGATGAATCTCAGTACCTCCTTGCAGACTCAGCATATGCAAGTGGAAAGTACATTTTACCTGCTTTCCGTGGTGCAAATTCAGAAAATGACCCCAAAACTAAATTTAATTATCACCTTGCACAATCAAGAGTACGAATTGAACATGCTATAGGTATTTTAAAGGGACGATTTTCTAGTCTTTGGGAGCTCAGAATCCAATTTCAAAAAAAATTGAAGATCAAAACTGCAAATCATTGGATCTTGACCTGCGTAATACTCCACAATATTCTAGCTGATTTAAAGGATGAGTGGGATGATCTTTATGAAGAAGATGATCCTGAACCACCACTGGCACTCCCCTCCCTTGATTCACAAATCATTCAATCAACCGGCATACACCCCATTATAATGCCAATTACTCTCCAACATTTCTCTTCACCCTTTTAATTTTTTATTTTTATGTTTTCATACTTTCCAAATGTCCTCTTTGTGTACTTTAATCACTTGGTTTTGTATTTTGGTTTGTTGCATATTCATTTTTTTTTTTGAATTTACGGTGAATATCTTTTTTTTGGATGGCTCATTGGTTTTCTTTCACCAGCTCAACATGAAATCACATATTTTCTGAAATTGCATATTTTGTCAGTGATTTTTTTTTCATTCATCCCTCATATCCTTTTCCTATTCTCCTCCAACATACCTCAAATGATTTGGTTCCATTCATTTTGTCATCTCATCTCTCCAGGTAAGTCATTTTATTCATTTTTTTTGATTTTTTGATTACTAATTATAATTTTTTTTGTTTTTTTCTGTTTATTTTATTTTTTTTATCTAAATTTTTTTTGTAAGTGGTTATTTTGGATTTCAATGGTATAATTAACCTTTTTTTTCTCTCCCTCTTTACTTTATTTTTTAGCTCCATCACCCTACTCTTCATCCCTCCTTGGCATTGTCATTATCCCCCCTTTCCCTTATTTCACTTTTTTTTGGCTCCATTTCATTGAAACACATACATTGCACATTCTTTATGCATTTCACTTACTCCATATTCAATATCCCCACAATTCCAACATCAATCTTTCTCACTCTATTTTTCCTACTTTTCAATCAAGGTAAGTTTCATCTCCTTTTTTTCATGCCTATATGATATCTCATTCCTTTTATGAAAACTTCATACTTAAATATATGTATGACTCTTATCTGGATAACAGTGAACTTATAAAACTCCTTTTGATCTCATCTTCATTACCACTTTTCAAGTTTTTGTAAAATTTTGAAAATCAGACTCGGAATTAGGGTTAGGTTTATTCAAATCTAATGTTCTTTTTACTGAAGATTCTCCTGAAGGCTACCTTTCATTTCCTGCAAACAGATTTGAATTTGATTCAGTGGTTGCTGAGATATTGACCGTTAAAGTTGAGCCTTTTTTTCTCAATTTAAATTTTTATTTCATTTTTTTATGTAACAAATTAGGGTTAGGTTTATTTAAATCACATTTCCTTTAACTGAAGATTCTACTAAAGCAAATCTTTCATTTCCCACAAACAGGTTTGAATTAGGTTCAGTGGTTGCTGAGATTTTGACCTTTGAAGTTGAGCCTTTTTTCCAAATTTCACTTGTCTTATTTCACATTTTTATATTGCATATTTAGAGGATAAGGATTCTGAAACTCTTATATGATTATTATCTAGGCATTTCAATCATATAGGCATATATTTGTTGGTCAAGAATATCACTAAAGCTCAAAAAGATGAAGATTTTCGCTTATGGGACATTCTACCTTCCTTTGACTCTTTTCTTGCTTTTTGACTCAACAAGCTCTGTAATAAAGCATTTGAAGAAAATCATGAACTTGCAACCAAAGTTGGAATACCGAATCGGTGTGACTCCGAATGGGAAGATATCAGCCACGAATATCTTTTATTTTCTAATGTTATTATCACTCATTCTGGATTCCACAATAGGATTCATATCGATAGGAATGATGCCAATTTTCTTACTTTTGGAATATTCTCATATATCAATCCGATAACTGGCCACCCAATACCATCTCCAGCTAAAATCAAAGGACATGGTTTATATTTTCCAGACCACCGGTGCATCATTGATTTTGGTTTGGGAAATGGTATCATCAAAACTTTTTGGAATTCTTCTAAGGATAATCATCAAACAACCAAAGCTCCTCCTGGTTTGGAATCCTGTCAAGATTTCACTCATTTCGGTTGCTCATTTCAAATCAGTAATAAGTTGATACAAAGAATCAATAAGGTAAAGAAAGAAGGTAAAGTTATTCGATTTAAAAAAACTTTATCTAGATCCAAAAAGTATGGGGATTAGAGTTGTCATCGAAAATTTTATATTTTTTCATAAATTTTTAATAAATATTTTTTATATATCAATTTTCTCAAGTAATGTGATGAGCCATCGACCTTGTGTTGTATAACAGGTAATCATGATAACATTTATTTGTTTCATGGGGTTCCCCTTGCCTATACCTGTGGAAAGTCACAAACTTTTGTTTCTCGACTTGGTCTGCATTTTGGCTTGAGGGATTGTCATTACTTTAAACTAGGGAAATTGATATATATTAGATATTTATTTAATAATTTATGTAATTATATTAAATTTAGATGACTTCCACCCCTTACTTCAATAAAATGCAGGGGGGGGTATTTCCAAATTTTCAAATCTGACATGTGAAATTGATGACTTAGAAAAATTTTGGTGATACCCACCCCTTGCTTCAATAAAATGCAGGGGAGAGTATTGCCAATTTTTTTAAACAGATATAGAATTTTTTTGACTTGTAAATATTTTTGTGATACCCGTCCCTTACTTCAATAAAATCCATGGGGGGTTGTGCCAAAATTTCTTATAAGACTTGTGAAATTCTTGACATGTAAGAATTTTGGGGATACCGGTAAAATGCAGGGGGTAGTAAAGCCAAATTTTCATATAAAACTTTCAAGATTCATGACATGAAAGAATTTTTGTGATACCCACCCCTTACTTCAAAAAAATCCAGGGGTGGGGGATTGTCAAATTTTCAAAGGAGACTTGAAAATTTTATTTAAAAAAAGAATATTTAACATTAAAATACGATATTTCAAGAAATACAGAAAATAATTGTAAAATTTATGTACAAATAAATATGAACACATGAAGTGTGAAAGAAATAAAAGAAACTAGTCAACAAAAAATTTCATTAAACATTCTATTTCTTCAACAGATTTGTTTGCTTTAATGCATTTGATCAAGAAATCTTTCTTTTTAGAACTTTCTTGGAGATCATGCTTATACTTCATCTGTTCCATTAAGTTTTGATGCTCAAGTGTTTTTTCCTTATTTTTGGATTTTTCAATACTAAGAGTTAACTCAAACTTCTTCTCCTCCAAATCTTGGGCCCTACCATCCTTCTGTAAAGAGAGCTCAAACTTCTTCTCCTCCAAATCTTGGATCTGATCATCCTTCCATAAGGAGAGCTCATACTTCCTCTCGTCCAAATCTTGTACTCTGTCATCCCTCCTTAAAGAGAGCTCATATTTCTTCTTTTCAAAGCTCAGAGTCTCTTTAGAAATTTCCACTTGTTCTAGAGTGAGAATAAAAATTAACATAAAGTAGAAGAAAAGCAGAGTAAAGTAATAAGAGGTATGATATCACTTACCATCATCACGTTTCTCTAAAAACTGTTCCATCGAAGAAAAAGGTGTTTGTGATGAAGCATCACTTTTTTGTCTTCTTTGGGAGAGGAAATTTAGACTAGTTGAAGCCCTTCTCTTTTTGTTCAACGTAGCATTTTCCTCCTCATCATTGTCACTAGCTTCAGACTCAGTTGATTGAGGATCCTGGGTTTGTTCATCAGCCCTTTAAGAAATAAGAAAAAGATAAGTAAATAAAAAATAGAATTGATAAGATAAAAGAAAAAAGAAACAGACCTGAGTTAGATTTGGTTGGGTTAAATCACCTATAGGATCTACAGAAAAGCTATTTAGATATGTCTCATTCAAATGAGGGGAGGCTTGAGTGGAGGAAGAGGATGGGAAAAGATTTGCTTCGACATCATGTTCGGAGATAGGATCTTCTCCATCCAACATGTTTACAGGATTAACATCAGCTCGCTCTCCGAAAATTGCATCCATCTCTTTAAAGTAAGGACATAAAGAATCAAGTTTATCGTCTATGGATTTTATGCCCTTAGTTATATCATTGTCGGTAATCCCAAAACCAGTGGAAGATGAAAGAGACTTTGCCTTCTTGTATTTTGCCCAGTAATGCTTGAAGCGTTCAGACATCTGTTTAGGCAAAAGATCAATCCTTCCCTTGGTCTTATTGTGTAATTCATTTGCCATTAGAAGATAGCCATTAACTTTTGATGCCGGGGGCTGTCCTACTTTAGTGGCATACTCAGTACCAAAACAAGAATCATAGTTAGATTTGGTTTTCAGCCAGTTGATAAGAATGAGAAGTTCATCTTTTTTTAATTGAAAGGTCTTTGATTTCTCAGCTGAGCGGGGGAAAGAGGAAGTAGTGGGAATTGAAGAACAACTGGGTGATGGCTGCCTTTGAGAACGAGGCATGTTATTATAAATGAAGATGAGAAGGAGCAGAAACAAGAAGATGAGATAGCGAGATGAAAAGGAGAAGAATCAAATAGATGAAATGGGGAGAAATTCTGAGTGGATAGAATGAACAGGATGGGATGAGAATGGAAGTGCGCAGCAAGGTAGAAGGCTGGGATATCCAGAAAGTTGTCCAAGATGTGGTTATGGAAAATTGAGTAAAAAAATGTCGGATAAGAGGTGAACATTGACACGTAAAGTGTCTAATAACCCAATTATTAGCAAAAATAATTGCGGAAGATAATTGGGGTATGCAGATTATTTTCCCCAATTAATTTAATTGCGGATCGGTCAACATTGATACCCCCTAATAAGTAAATTAATTATTATATTAATTTTATTATTAAGTAAATTATTTATATACTTACATAAAACACAATATATATTATATTCTATAAATCATGGCACATTTTTATGTATTTAATATTAATAAATAAATAAATAATTATTTATAAACATATATTATAAGTTTAATGATTAAATTAACTTAAAATTTAATTAAAACTTAATTAATAAAATTTATATATTAAATAAAACTTTTCATATATTATTATCCATAAGTATTGGGTGATTTTTTGACCCTTAATTGTGTTAGGAAAATTATTAAATAAGTTAAAACACTTATTTAATAAAAGGGTATTAAAACTGTTGCCTTAAATAAGCAATATCATTAAATTAATTATTTTTTTCATTCAAAATAGTTATTGCATTAATTAAATAGTTAAAAAATTAATTATTTCTGCTTTATACTAGGCTAAATTGATTACATGAATTTTTGCATCAGAATTATTTTATTTTTTTCAATTAAAACACTTAAATCTCACTGTAATGCCTGTTTTGGATTATTTTACTCACAGTTCTTATGTTTCAGACTTACTTAGTTACTCATTATTTTAATTAAATAGTTTTGGAAATTATTGTGGGAAAATTAGTCTTTCAATCATGGGTTTAATTATTTGTTTCATGTTTTTCTTTTAATAGGGGGTGTCAGTTCTGGCGAATGCGCACTTAAATTTGACCAAATCCGCACTTAAATAAGTGCGGATTTCCAAAACACACTAGCCCCAATACTGGTGGATTTCAAAATGAAATAAGTCACTTATTTCACTCAAATCCGCACTTTCTCAACCAAAAGTGCTGATTTCACCATCAAGTCCCATTTCACTGATTTGTCAGCATCATCCCATTCATATGCAGCACTCCGCAGCATAACACTTCATAACTCAAAACATTGTACATCACTTACATCTTCATATCATATCATATAAGATTCATGCCTTCCTCACTTTCAAATAGTGATAAATTACATAAAGCAATGACTTTCATGGCTCTTGAACTGCTCTTGGACTCTGATTGTGATTCTGATTCTGATCTAGAAGAAGATTTTGTCTTTTTATCAAAAATGGCCACAAAACGTTACCTTCTTCCCAGAAAGCCTCAAGTACTTCATACCCCCAAGTACACCATCCAAACACTTCTTAACCTATCTAAACCCAGTTTTAGACAGCTGTTCAGGACTTCTCAGGAATGTTTCCTTGAATTGCTTGAGCTTATTCAGGATCATCCCATATTTCACAATAATTCTCAAAAAGAAAAACAACATCCTTCAATTCAATTGGCCATCACACTATGTCATTTGGGTTCAAATGGTAATGGAGCCACTTTGAAATGTTTAGAAAATGTCTTTGATTTAGGGTATGGTTCAGTTAACACTTATACCAAACAATGTATCACTGCCATCAACTCCTTGTAATCTCAACTTCTCACCTGGCCAACAAAAGAAGAGCGAATTGAATCATCTCAGGTTATGCAAGCAGAGTGCTTCCCAGGATGTATTGGTTTTGTTGATGGTACTGCTATTCCTTTGAACCAGAAACCTGCTCAAGGTGGAAACAATTACTTTCACATTCTCGTTGTGGTAGCCTAAAGTTTAGTATGGCACCTAAGTACGTAAATGGAGTTATTACGGCATGCAATATTGGCGTTATTATTTTTTATAAAAGGGTTTTATTTAATTTATTTGAGTTTTAAATATGAAGATATTGGTCAAGAGCAAATGCCTACACGAAAACAATTTATTTTACGGAGAAAACTTATTTTGACGGTCTGAAAATTTTATTAGTATCAAGTCGAGTCACTCAAGAACCTTGGGAAATTTTTCCAGAATTTTTACTATTTTTCTTATATTTTTAAATGAATTTTAAAGTTTTATAGAAATACTTACTTTTTTAGAAATTACTTAACTTTAATGAATTTTCACGGGGTGATTAGAGCTGCGCAGACTACGAAAATTAGTTTGGAATGTAAAAAGGGAATGGCTCTATCATGTGTAATTTTTCTAGATTTTTATGGTAGTTTTAAAGGTTCTAATTGAGTCCGCTTGGACTCCGTACGAACTCCATACGGGCTCCGGATTGACTCTGGGAGAGCTCTGGAGGGGAAAACTTAGGCACGTGACTAGGAATACTTAAGAGCCTCTCAAACTAGAAATTGAGGGGGGGGGATACAACAGACAGCTTAATCTTTAACAACCACAGTCTCATTTCTTATTACTCAACAAATTAAATAAAATTGTAATACCCTTATAAATTTATATTTTATATATAACATTTTAGAAATACTACTCAACAATTTAAATCACACTTCATACAGGGTATCATTAGAAAGGTCTTCATCACTGGGACTTGATTATTGCTGTCTCATAAAAATTCAAATTATTATAAAAACATAAAAGTCAATCTTTTCAGATCTTTCACTGGTACACCTTAATTGTTGTTATCAGTATTTCTTTTCTCAACAGCCACTTTTATTTAAATCTCAATAAGCGTTAAATATTTTAGAGTTTCATTATTTTTAATAAACAGATCCAAGTAGACTTGTTAGCTTAGTGATTTAGAATTCCCATTTTGTTATTTTTATTGGAAGGACGGGGTTTTCAGCTAAATCCACACATCTCCTCCGGATTCTGCTTACAGCAAGGCGACTGTAAGAGTTTACCTTACCATAGTTGGTGCCCAATGTGGGGTTTTGATTTCTCTAGCTTTCTTTAAAGACTTACTTGGATCAAGAACGTTCTTAGCCTGCAAGAGGCTTATTTTCTGGAACTCTAATTGGATTTTTGTTATTGGCCTGCAAGAGGCTTGATATTTTATCAATTGTTAACACTTTTCATTACTTATTGGGATGTCTTCTTCTGCTGTTGCTTCTGGATCTCCTCAAAATCTTACTCCCTCTGTTAGGATTGTTTCTTGGGATGGCCCAAAGTTTGATGGGGAGGAGGTTAAATGGTTCATTAGCAGGTATGAAGCTGCTGCTGCTGTTGATGGTGCTTCTCATGTGGATATGGTGAAGCAAGTTAGGTTTTTTATTGCTGATAGGGAGGTGGAAAAAGAGGTTATTGCTATGCAGACATTTAAGGACAAGGATTGAGTTAAGCTTTCTAAAGCTATGGTTGATAGATGGGGTGTTAGGTTTACTATGATGGACCTAAATAAAATTGTTGAAGACTGGCAAGCAAAAGGTGGAGTTTCTTCTATGGCTGACTTCAAAAAGCTCTGTGTTCAGTTTGATGAAGTGGTGGAATATCTCATACTGGTGGATGAGTTAGTGCATGAGAATCAAGCAAAAGATTTGTTTTGGTCAGCATGCAGCAGGGATATTCGAATGGACGTCTTGAAGGATCTTTCAAGAAAAGATTTGATGAAGGAGCTACCTAATGGTGAGCAGAAACTGCCGGCTCTGGAGGTTATCAAGGACAACATTCAAGCCCATCTAAAGTTATTGGCGTTGGACAAATATCAAGAGTCCTGCACTCAATATGTTAGCAAGGTTAGCGAAGTTTTGGCCGAAAACAACGATATTATGGTCAAAGCCCAGGAGGCCAAGAAGGCACAAATGGGATTACCTGCTGCTAAAGTGGAGGGCAATGTATATAATAAGATGGTCGATCACCTGGCCGATTTAACAAAACAATTAAAAATATTTGTTCAAGAAACCCAGAAGGCTAACAAGGCCCCAATTGCTTCTTTGTCGACGTCGACTTCTTATCAGTCCAGAGGTTATGAACGTCAAAATTATAATGGCAATAATAATGGTAACCGCTTCCTAGGCAGTGGGAGAAATGGTGGGAATGGTGGTAGTAATGGATATAGAGGTGGCTACGATGAGCCAAAGGTGTGCTCCTATTGTAATAGGAGGGGGCACAGAGCAACAGTTTGTTTTGCTCTTGATAAGGATATGGATGCTGGGCAAGTTTTATTTGATGGTAAAGTTTATAAATTTCTTGATGGTTCGTTCATCAAGCCCAGTGATGGACAGTCTCCTTCTAATTTGGTCAGAAGAAGTTTAATGGCTGAAAGGAGAGCCAGATTTGAAGAGGTGACAGATGAAGATGTTAATGCCAAGGGTGGCAAAAATGGTAATGGTAATGGTGGTAAAGCTGACAAGGGCAAGGAGAAAGAGGTCATTAAAGCCACATTTTCTACTTCTTTTGAAGGTTTAGAGCTGGCGACTGTTGCCCAGGTGGAGGGTAGCTGTATGGCTGGCGAATACGATGTTAATGCTGCTAGAAGAGTAGCATTCAGAGCCAATTGAGGGCTAATCCTGGCAAGGCAAATAACAAAGTGAACCCTTACTCTAAGGACAAAAATTCTAGTGCTCAAACTGCCGCCAACAAATTGAACCCTTACTCTAAGGACGAATTATATAAAATGCAGAAGGGGATTGCTGATATGGGGCCCCCTAGTTATGGCAAGTTTGATTTAAATGGTGAGCCTATGCCAGAGGATGATTCAGATTCTGAGGAGGACGTACCGTTGGCGTCTCTACCCAGACCAATTTTTAGCGGTCCCATCCCAATGGAGGGAGTAAGAAGGACTAGCGATGGATCAGGATTAGTGCAAGAAGCTGGTGACAGAGTTAGGGTTATAGAAAGTGAAGATGTTATTATGGGAAGTGAAGATGGCTTGGTTGGACCTCAAGAGGTACCCAGGGCCAAGGTTGTAAAATCAAAGGTCCAGTATGAGCGGCCAGTAGTTTCTGGTCAAGCTAATGCAATGGACGCAGTTTTGAATAGGTTGAATCAACTGCAGATTCCCTTATCTTTGGGGGAGTTATTTACGATTAGTCCGGCGCTTGCTGAAAAGCAAAAGAAGCATTTGACGAGGCGTCAGGTTTCCACTGGAGAAGTGGAATATATTTGTGAAAATGCTGAAAAGTTTGGGGAAGATGTAGATACACATTTTTCTGCTCCCCTGGGTTACCTGGTGGTAACTCTTAACGGTAAAGAAGTAAAGGCCTTGGTCGATTCAGGGTCACAAATTAATTTAATTTCATTGGACAAGCGACAAGTATAGGCTTGCCAATTAAAAGTGGAACTGGGGGAAACATCAGAGGCATTGGAGGGCATGCAACAGAGCTGATGGGTACAGCTGAGCATGTCAGGTTAGGCATTGGTGGATCTGTTGGTAAGGTTCACTTTTATGTGGCCAGAGGAGCAGTAAAAACTGTTCTTGGTGGTCCTTTTTTGATGGATTTTGAGGCCAGGATAGGGTATCAAGCTGGCATGGGGATTAGTTTGGAAATCACTGGTGAAGATATGCAGAGGTTACATATGCAGTTAGTGCCTCCTGGAGATGAAGGTTGGGAAACACGTCCAGGGATTACTACTCTGTGCCAGTGTTGTGTTTGCACCAAGAAGTGGCATATAAAACGGACGGCTTCTGGTGAATTATGTTTGTTGGAAAGAGATGAATGCCCTCATTTTTTGGGGTAGCAGGGGCTGATCACTCTAATGTTGTAATCTCTCCTCAGGATGAGATCCCGGATTTCAATATGTCAGCTCACTTGAAGATAATTCAAGTGGATTCTCAATTGTTTTCTGTTAATATTACTTTGGAGTGCAAATACTTTTTGGACTTTTCTATATGTTTATTGGATTTACCCTGTTTTTCAATTAAATTTAAAAATGGTGAAAAAGGCAAAATGGGCCAAATTAGGTTGAATAAAAATTGGAATGGTATGTTTTATGACCTCCAGCAAGAGGTTAAACTGCAATTATCTCCTTCTATTTTGGACCTCCAGCAAGAGGGTAAACTGCAAAAATCACATCAAAATCCAATAAAAAATCTCAGTATAATTAAAACTCAAAAAAATAATTTTTGTTAAAATTCAATTCCGGTCCTCCAGCAAGAGGTTAAACTGCCAACTTTCTTTACGGGCAATTTACTTTTGGATAAGGGAAGCAAAGTTGTTGGAAAATTTGTTTATAAATTAGACGAGGGAAAGGAGAAAAGGGTAAAATTAAAAAATGAAATAAAACATTTTTCTAATTTTTCTTATTCCAATTATGACGATGAAGAAGTTTCATTTGATGAAATTTTTAATGGTGATACAAAAATAAATGATTTACCTCAAGTTTATTTAGATGTGGACGCAGCCAAGTATAAAAAAGTAGCAAATACAGTTCGACCTATAAATGAACCGCTACCTGCCGAATTAAATCCACCCTTGAGAAGACCAAGGTTATCAAGAGATCCTTATGAAAGTCCCTTGGTAAAGAATCCACCTGAATTTTCTGAGGTCAAGAATCACTTTTGAGAGACTGGGTGTTGTTAATTTTGGACCTGATGGTTGGTTGTCTGGAGAAGAGAAGAAGTTGTTGTTGGATGTGATGGTCAAGCGAGAGAAGGCCATTGCTTTTGTAGAAGAGGAGAGGGGTGTGTTGAAGCATTCCTATGGGGATCCTTACAAGATTCCTGTGGTATGTCATGAACCGTGGCAGCAGAAACCGATTCCTATTCCGGCTGCATTAAAAGAAGCCTATATTGAAGTTGTCAGAGAACGGATATGCACTGGACTGTATGAGCAATCAACGTCAAGTTATTCTAGTCCTGTATTTTGTATCAAGAAACCGAATGGCAAGCTTAGAGTTGTTCATGATCTTAGGGAATTAAATAGGGTTACAATAAAGGATGCTGGGATACCGCCTAGTGCTGAGGAGTTTTTTGAAGCGTTTGCAGGGAGAGTGTGTTATGGTTTTGGAGATATTATGGGTGGATATGATGAGAGAGAGTTACATCCGGACTCAAGGCCTCTCACTACATTTGATACGCCACTTGGATGTTTACAGTTAACAAGATTACCTCAAGGAGCAACAAATTCGGTTGCAGTTTATCAAGCTCAGATGGCTTGGATCCTTCAAGACGAAATTCCACAATATGCTGGAATCTTTATAGATGATGGAGGAATTAAGGGACCAACAACCGACTATGATAACCAGGTGTTGGAAGAGAATCCCGGGATACGCAAATTCATTTGGGAGTTTGCAATTACATTAGAAAGAATCTTGTTTCAAATTGAAGAGGCTGGTTTAACTATTTCAGGTTCAAAATTTTCCTGTTGTGTGCCAGCCTTAGAAATATTAGGACATGTGGTATGTAGAGAGGGTAGGATTATGTCCAAGAAGAAAGTTAACAAAATTCAGTCCTGGACAATACCCAAGAATATGACCGAAGTCAGAGGGTCTTTAGGCGTTTGCGTATATGTTAGAATTTTTATTAAGGAGTTTTCTTCATTGGCAGCTCCATTGAGACGGTTAACGAGAAAGGATGCAGACTGGGAGTGGGATGAAGAGTGTGAGAAGGAATTTGTGAAGTTGAAGGAGGTTGCGGGGAAGGATTTAGTCCTGCACAAGTTGGATTATGGAAAAAATGCTGGCAGAATTTATTTAGCAGTTGATTCAAGTCAGGTTGCAGCTGGGGCAGTTTTGTCTCAGATGGATAAAGCTGGTTACATCAGGCCAGTTAGGTATGAATCTGTAGTATTTACTGAGGTCGAATCAAGATCTTCTCAACCAAAATTGGAATTATGTGGTGTGGAGAAAATAATGAAGAAACTTCAGCATATTTTGTGGGGGAAACATTTTGAGTTGCAAGTGGATGCGAAATCGTTAATCCAGATGATTAATTCCCCAAGTTTACCGAATGCACCCATGACAAGATGGGTAGCTTTTATTCAACATTTTTCGTTTGATTTAGTTCATAAGCCTGGCAAAACTTTTACTATGCCAGATGGTTTATCAAGGAGACCACCCACTGAAGAAGATTCAGACTCAGAAGAGTTTGATGAAGATATACCTATTATCAAAGCCAGCACTAAAGGAGCTGAAGACTTTCCATACCTCCCCCATGAGGTTAAACTGGCAGGACTATTGTGTTTAGATTATGGTAATGATGACCTCCACCAAGAGGATAAACTGGAAAATAGTTTTTATGTTAATAAAGGTGTTGGAAAAGGTGTAGATAAATTCAGTAGAAAGGAGGTAGAAAAAGATGTGGTGTATGTAGAGGAAGATGGATTGGTAGTGTGGGATAGTAGTAAGTTAAGGAATGGTGTATATGTTGGAGAATTAGAGAATTTAAATAAAAAGGTGGATAAAGTGAAAGAGGTATTTTTGAATACGGTTTACGAAGTATCCAAAGGTTCAGAAGAAAAATGTCAACATAGCTCAATTAAAGATTTATTTAGGGGTCAACGATTATTGGCTCACTCATGTGCAGGTGATATTGGTGATAGAGAAGTCCCTATTGATGTTATATTAATCGATTTTCAAGATGAAGTCTGGGGTCAGACTGGTTTTTATTTTTTGTTAGTCAAATATTTGTTGACTTTAGAGAGGCCAGAAGATTGTGAAGACGATGAATGGGTGGCTATCAAGAGGAAGTCAACTACGTTTTACCTATCTGGTCGACGTTTAATGAGGAGGAGGTATCCAAATCCTCAAGTAGTTATAACTCAACAGAAGGGGCAAGAATTAGTTTTGAAATCACTGCATGAAGATCTCGGGCATAGAGGCGTTGGAGAAACGTTTAGAAGAATTTCTGATCGATTTTGGTGGCCTGGCATGAAGATGGCTGTTAAACAGTGGGTTCAGTCATGCGAAGAATGTCAAAGACAAAGTTATTTAAGGCCAAAAGAACCTGGACACGCGACCGGTGAATATACGCTCTTTGGGAGAGTTAGTTTAGATGCCGTTCATATAAAAGAGGGACAGTATAAATATTTAATTGTGGCCAGAGATGATTTATCTGGTTGGGTAGAGGAAGTTCCTCTTATTAATTTAACTGCCAAAAATGTGGCAGAATTTTTTTTGAATAATTGGGTATATAGGTATGGGTTGATGAAGTTGGTAACGGTAGATGGAGGTCCTGAATTTGGGAAAGAGTTTAAAGAGGCCGTATTGAAAGTTGGATCAAAGGTTAGGGTAGCAACCCCATATTATCCTGAAGCTGAAGTCATGGTTGAAAGAGGGCATCAAGTTATTAAGGATGCTTTAGTTAAAATGTGTGGGACAAGTGCTGAAAAGTGGAGGCACTATTTACCTTTAGTTTTATTTGCTGATCAAATCACTGCCAAAAGGACAACTGGATTTTCACCTTATGAACTTGTTTTTGGACAGAAAGCAGTTTTGCCGGTTGATTTAGAAGCTGAATCATATCTTGGAGTTGACTGGGACACGGTCAAAACTACTGAAGAATTATTGTGTGCAAGAATGATGCAGCTAGAAAAGAAAGAAGAATATTTAGAAAAGGCATATTCGCGGATGATGAAGATCCAAAATCAATCAGTTAGATATTGGGATGAGCGGTTGGAACATTGATTAAGGAAACCTTTGAATCCAGGAGATATGGTCTTGGTGTATAATAGGAGTTTGGAAAGTCAGTGGGGAAAGATGTTTGCAGATAGGTGGAATGGACCGTATAAAATCAAGGAGCAAGTTTCCGGCGGTTCATATGTGCTAGAAGAGTTGGATGGAGTAGTATTGAAGAAGAGGGTAGCGGCCGATCAAGTGAAACGGTTCTATCCTAGAGGCACCAGGAGTGCCGAAGTCTTCCTCCGCAATGAGGATAATCTATGACATTTATCAAATTTTATCAACCTCCGCAACGAGGATAAACTATCTTCTTTTTTTATCAAAAATACTTTACTATTGTTACACTGTATATGGGCGACGAAACTATGATGAAACTTAACGAGATTCAAGAAGACCTTCTTTGAAATTTTCAAAAACTTAAAATTCTTAAAATATGGGTGAAGATAGTGTTGGAAAATTTTTAAAAATTTATTGGAAGAAGTGTTCACAGGGGAACCTTCTTAATTTAATATTGGCAAGTGTAGGGGTAATTGATGGGCTGGCTGCTCTATACACAATTACCCCATAATGTTTGTTTCCAAAATTTTCCCTGTTTCTAGTTGAATCCTGGCTTTGTCTTTTAATTTTAGGAAGTCCACTAAGACTATAAACTGGAACGAATCAAGAGACACCGCTCTCAATGCCTGATTCAAGATTTATTTTATTTTGTTTTGTTTTTGATTTTTTTTATGTTAGATTGTGATTTCTTTTCTTTAATACATATTATGAATTATTGTAAAGGTGATGCTCACTGGTGGTCTCTAATCATTTTTATAAATTGGAGGGAGCCCCCCCAGTGATCATCATTATAAAAATTATCTTCTAAAAACTTTCATTTATTTTCTTTCTTTTCAATTTCTCAAAATTGTGTAACCACATCAAGTTGCACTTGGATGTGGGTATGATGTCAAGGGTACGGCTCATCAAATGGCCGGGGGGCATCTTTTAAAATTTTATTTTAAAATTTTTTTATTACTTTTTTTATCTTTCTTTTCACATTCGTTTATCTTTCTTTGAAAATTAAATTTTAACTTTTATTTCAAAACTATCTTTTCTAAAATCTTTTATTTTAAATTTAAAAACAAAATTAAAATTAAAAATAAATAAAAATAAAATAAAAAATAAAAAAATAAAATTCAAAAAAAATAAAAATAAAATAAAATAAAATAAATACAAAAATAATAATAATAATAATAAAAATAAATAAATAAAAATAAAATAATAAAATAAAAAAAATAAAAAAAATTAATTAATTAAATCAAAATTATTATTATATTTCTTAGTTTTATTTTTTTAGTTTTCATTCTTTTTAGTTTTATTCATTTAGTTTAGACATGAAACAGGGTCTAGGGGAACTCAATACCTATGGGATTTTACTTCAAGATATCTGTTAGTCCTCCAAGACTTTAAACTGGCTACTGTTCAAGACTTTCCTTAAGGGTTTTATATGAATTTTGGAGCTGTTAGTCCTCCAAGACTTTAAACTGGCTAATTTTAAAGACTGTCATTAAATATTTTATATTGGAGCTGTTAGTCCTTCAAGACTTTAAACTGAATTTCAAGGATAATCAAGATTTTATGGATATTTTTGGAGACGGATTTCTTTTTATATAAATCAAAATGCTAGGTCCACCAAGACCCTAAACTGGACTATTATCAAGCTGTCGGGTCCACCATGACCTTAAACTGGATTTCTTATCGATCAAATGTTTGGTCCACCATGACTTTAAACTGGTAGTTCATTCATTGTTTAGTCCACTATGACTTTAAACTGGAAAATTAATATCTGCAGGATAATTCAACATTCATTGGTCCACTATGGCCTTATACTGGATTACTTGTTGATCAAATGTTTGGTCCACTATGACATTAAACTGGATTATCAAGTTTATTCAATCTTTGGTCAAGCCTAGGCCTTACTTAGGAATATATCAAGTTATTTATGCACCTAAACAATCTTTGGTCCACCAAGACCATAAACTGGCAATCGATTACATGTTTGGTCCACCAAGACTTTAAACTGGAATGTCAATCTTGTTTGGATAACTCAATTCAATCTTTTAATTTATCACTGTCCACTAAGACTCTAAACTGGTTATTCAATCATTTCTAGAATTGGGTGCTGATAAGCTTTAGGAGGTTAAAATTTTAGGTGGTGATGATGCTAAGGAAAGCATAATGGTTAATTAGGTGAAATTTGTGGCGCTTTAACATGGTCTAAAGTTAATATTATTATTGGAAGCCTGGCAAAAGTATTTTATGGGTTTGCTGTATAGCAAAGTTTGAAAATTGTGATGAAGGAATCAGAAGTTAGGATGGTAGTTGGATTTTAGGGAATGATTTTTTAGTGCCTCAGTGTTAGGCCATTTTTGGTGTGAAGCTTGGAGGACCTTATGGCGAGATTGGAATCATAGAATTCGGCTCAGTGGGGGGCCCTATGAGGTTGGAATCAGGAGTATTTGGCTCATAGGAAGATCCACTCTCTCAATGCTGTGACAAGAAGGAAGACTGGTATATGGGAGTCTGAAGGGATTAAAACCTTGCTCTCAGTAGTGGAATCATCACAAGATTTATTTTATTTTATTTTATGTTATATCAAGCCAGAGAAGAAGAAACAACGTTTTTATTATAAAGAATTAAAAGAAGACCAGCTAAAACAAATTTATCAAATTATTTTATTAGAAAAGATAATTCTTTTGGAATTGCTCAATCACTTATGCAAAGTTTTACAAATGGGGACATTCTCAATTGGAGGGAGGATGTGGTAGCCTAAAGTTTAGTATGGAACGTAAGTACGTAAATGGAGTTATTACGGCGTGCAAGATTGGCTTTATTATTTTTTATAAAAGGGTTTTATTTAATTTATTTGAGTTTTAAATATGAATAAATTGGTCAAGAGCAAATGCCTACACAAAAACAATTTATTTTACGGAGAAAACTTATTTTGACAGTCTGAAAAAGCTTATTAGTTTCAAGTCGAGTCACTCAAGAACCTTGGGAAATTTTTCAAGAATTTTTACAATTTTTCTTATATTTTTAAATGAATTTTAAAGTTTTATAGAAATACTTACGTTTTTAGAAATTACTTAACTTTAATGAATTTTCACGGGGAGATTAGAGCTGCGCAGACTACAAAAAGTAGTTTGGAATGTAAAGGGGAAGTGGCTCTATCATGTGTAACTTTTCTAGATTTTTTATTATAGTTTTAAAGGTTCTAATTGAGTCCGCTTGGACTCCATTTGGACTCCGCTTTGACTCCGTACGGACTCCGTTTGGACTCCGTACGGACTCTGTACGGGCTCTGGATTGAATCTGGGAGAGCTCTGGAGTGGAAAACTTAGGCACGTGACTAGGAATACTTAAGAGCCTCTCAAACTCGAAATTGAGGGGGGGGATACAACAGACAGCTTAATCTTTAACAACCACAGTCTCATTTCTTATTACTCAACAAATTAAATAAAATTGTAATACCCTTATAAATTTATATTTTATATATAACATTTTAGAAATACTACTCAACAATTTAAATCACACTTCATACAGGGTATCATTAGAAAGGTCTTCATCACTGGGACTTGATTATTGCTGTCTCATAAAAATTCAAATTATTATAAAAACATAAAAGTCAATCTTTTCAGATCTTTCACTGGTACACCTTAATTGTTGTTATCAGTATTTCTTTTCTCAACAGCCACTTTTATTTAAATCTCAATAAGCGTTAAATATTTTAGAGTTTCATTATTTTTAATAAACAGATCCAAGTAGACTGGTTAGCTTATTGATTTAGAATTCCCATTTTGTTATTTTTATTGGAAGGATGGGGTTTTCAGCTAAATCCACACATCTCCTCCGGATTCTGCTTACAGCAAGGCGACTGAAAGAGTTTACCTTACCATATCGTCAAAAATTTTCACCAAAACATTTACAAGTCAAAAAAATTCTATATCTGTTTTAAAAAATTGGCAATACTCTCCCCTGCATTTTATTGAAGCAAGGGGTGGATATCACCAAAAAAGTTTCTAAGTCATCAATTTCACATGTCCGATTTGAAAATTTGGCAATACCCCCCCTGCATTTTATTGAAGTAAGTGGTGGAAGTCATCTAAATTTAATATAATTACATAAATTATTAAATAAATATCTAATATATATCAATTACCCTAGTTTAAAGTAATGACAATCCCTCAAGCCAAAATGCAGACCAAGTCTAGAAACAAAAGTTTGGGACTTTCCACAGGTATAGGCTAGAGGAACCCCATAAAACAAATAAATGTTATCATGATTACCTTTTATACAACACAAGGTTGTTGGCCCATTACTTTTGTTGAGGAAATTGATACATAAAAAATATTTATTAAAAATTTACAAAAAAAATATAAAATTTTCAATGACAACTCTAATCCCCATACTTTTTGGATCTAAATAAAGTTTTTTTAAATCGATTAACTTTACCTTCTTTCATTACCTTATTGATTCTTTGAATCAACTTATGACTGATTTGCAATGAGCAACCAAAATGTGTTAAATCTTGACAGGATTCCAAACCAGGAGGAGCTTTGGTCGTTTGATGATTATCCTTAGAAGAATTCCAAATAGTTTCAATGATACCATTTCCCAAATCAAAATAAATGATGCACCGGTGGTCTGGAAAATATAAACCATGTCATTTGATTTTAGCTGGAGATGGTATTGGGTGGCCAGTAATCGGTTTGATATATGAGAATATACCAAAAGTAAGAAAATTGGTGTCATTGGTATCAGTGTGAATTTTATTGTGAAATCCAGAATGAGTGATAATAACATTAGAAAATAAAAGATATTTGTGGCTGAAATCTTCCCATTTGGAGTCATACCAATTCGTTATTCCAACTTTGGTTGCAAGTTCATGATTTTTCTCAAATGCTTTATTACAGTGCTTTTTGAGTCGAAGAGCAAGAAAAGAGTTAAAGGAAGGAAGAGTGTCCCATAAGCAAAAATCTTCATCTTTTTTAGCTTTAGTAATATTCTTGAGCAACAAATATATGCCTATATAATTGAAATGCCTAGATAATAATCATATAAGAGTTTCAGAATCCTTATCCTCTAAATATGCAATATAAAAATGTGAAATAAGACAAGTGAAATTAGGAAAAAAGGCTCAACTTCAAAGGTCAAAATCTCAGCAACCACTGAACCTAATTCAAACCTTTTTAAGTGAAATGAAAGATATGCTTTAGTAGAATCTTCAGTTAAAGGACATGTGATTTAAATAAACCTAACCCTAATTTGTTACATAAAAAAATGAAATAAAAATTTAAATTGGGAAAAAAAAGGCTCAACTTTAACAGTCAATATCTCAGCAACCACTGATTCAAATTCAAATCTGTTTGTATGAAATGAAAGATAGCCTTCAGGAGAATCTTCAGTAAAAAGAAAATTAGATTTGAATAAACCTAACCCTAATTCCAAGTCTAATTTTCAAAATTTTACAAAAACTTGAAAAATGGTAATGAAGATGAGATCAAAAGGAGTTTTATAAGTTCACTGTTATCCAGATAAGAGTCATACATATATTTAAGTATGAACTTTTCATAAAAGGAATGAGATATCATATAGGCATGAAAAAAAGGAGATGAAACTTACCTTGATTGAAAAGTAGGAAAAATAGAGTGAGAAAGATTGATGTTGGAATTGTGGGGAAATTGAATATGGAGTAAGTGAAATGCATAAAGAATGTGCAATGTATGTGTTTCAATGAAATGGAGCCAAAAAAAGTGAAATAAGGGAAAGGGGGGATAATGACCATGACAAAGAGGGATGAAGAGTAGGGTGATGGAGCTAAAAAATAAAGTAAAGAGGGAGAGAAATAAAAGGTTAATTATACCATTGAAATCCAAAATAACCACTTACAAAAAAAATTTAGATAAAAAAAATAAAATAAACAGAAAAAAACAAAAAAAAAATTATAATTAGTAATCAAAAAATCAAAAAAAAAGAATAAAATGACTTACCTGGAGAGATGAGATGACAAAATGAATGAAACCAAATTGTTTGAGGGATGTTGCAGGAGAATATGAAAAGGATATGAGGGATTAATGAAAAAAAAAATCACTGACAAAATATGTGATTTCATGTTGAGCTGGTGAAAGAAAACCAATGAGCCATCCAAAAAAAAAAATTTCACTGTAAATTCCAAAAAAAAATGAATATGCAACAAACCAAAATACCAACCCAAGTGAATGAAGTACACAAAGAGGATATTTGGAGAGTACAAAATGGTATGGGAAAGAAAGGGATGATGTGGCCAACATGTGGTTTTGAAAAAAAAATCACAAAAAAAATGCTGATTTGAGGTCAGAACTGACACCCATTTTTGAAATAAGTTACTTTTTTGCAAAATTTAAGTGCTGATTTGTAAGTGCTGATTTGGTTTGAAATCCGCACTTAAGTTAAGTGCAGATTTGCCAGAACTGACACCCCCTAATATCTATGTTTTACTTATATTTTTTTATTTTCTTATTTCACTTTATTACTATTTTGTATATACTCATTTGTGGAACTTCAGAGGTCCCCTTGCCTATAAAAAGGCCTTGGGTAATCCCCTTTAGCCCCATCACTTACATTATCTTATTATTTTTTATAATAAATTATTATATTAATTACTTGTGGCACTTGTCTCCCTTTTAATTTCTATATTAAATACATTAAGGTTGCTTGAAGATTTTTAGTATTCAGTGGTTGATATATAAGCAGAGTAGAATAAAATTACTTAGCGTATTAGAATACCTATTAGACCATTGACTTTTGTCTTTTTGAAATTCCCAAAAGCCGTCGTTGCACTCCCTTTAAACATTCCCCTTTTCCTCCTCTTTTTTTTCTTATTAGTTCTTTAATTGCTTCCCCCTTCTTCTTTCTTTTCCTTTCCCTCTCTTCTTCTTCTCCTTCTTCTAGACAACCAGCTGACAATTGGAGGCCTTTCCAAACAACAACGACAAATTTTGGACAATTGACTTGACACACAGACCACCTTGCGCAAAAACTCAAATTTTGCCGCAACCGTGTTTTGAACTTGGGTTCGACATATTTTGGTTTATATAATATTATATTCATATATATTTTAAGTTGATTTTTTGATCACTATAGTAAGTAAACCTTTGCACCTATCAACTCTATTGTTGAATTTTTATTGCAATAACAGTGCCTTGGCTATTTTATTGAGTCACAGAGTGTAAGTGATCCATATTTTTTAAATAAATTTTTTTTTCCTAGTTGACCATAATATAATTATTCTTATAGTTCTAGAAGATCATTATTCTCTTAAAAGAATTATTAAAATTTTGATATTATTGGTTGACCATAATAGTACTCAGTGCTTAGTCCCAATATTACCAATATATTTTTTTGTATTAATTATTTTTGGTTAATTTCTTAAACCTTTTTTGGTTGGTCCCAAAATAATTATTCTTTATTTTTTAATAATATAATTTTTAAATAAATATTTTTGTATTACATTGTTATTGTTAATTGAATTATAAACTGAATAAAAATTTATATTTTTATTTTTAAATAAGTTGAAATTTTTTATTATTATTTTGAAAAAAATATATATTTAAATCATTGATTATATCCAATTGATTTTTGTTCACAATTTTTATGTCTAGTAGCTTAACAAGCAGAATGGATAATCTTCATTTTGATGAAATTGATGAGGATGTTGATAATGAATCTGTAGGTTCTTCAAATATAACTTACAAAAATTCTTTGGCTGACAAAAAACCTTCAAATTCTTCAGGACATAGAAATTTCAGGAGTGGAAAACCCCCCTCTCCCAATAACTCTGAAAGAAGTAAAGCCTCAAACCAGTCAGGAAATTCCTCTAAAGGGCATAAAAATAAAAAAGATCCCTCTGGTGCAGCAAGTAAACAATCTGTCCAGTCATATAAAAGAGCTGAGAGCAGAAAACATGAAATACAAGGCAAAAGTAGACACCCTCTGGGACCAGATTCAGGAGATTTTAAGTCACAAAAACTATGCAATATAGGTGGTGGACTTGCTAGTAAGTCCCCAACCTGAACTCAGATGGAACTCAGATGGAACTCAGATGGAACTCAGATGGAACTCAGATGGAACTCAGACTGAACTCATATTAAACCCATACTGAACTCTACTTCAAAACCCACCTAAAACTGTTCTTCTGAGTGGTGTTCATCCCTGATTGTATAGTTCCTTTGTCAATAGCTCAATTTGTGTTCAATCTGTGGTGAGTTTGGGTCCAAGGTTTCAGATTTGCTAGCAAGTCCTCCCCCCATATTTTGTGTTGAAACAGGTTAATCCTCCTCCTTTACCAACCACCCAGACTCAGCCTCAGCCCCATCAGGCACCCAGCTCTCTCCCTAAAAATCAAAACACTCTACAAGTGGAACTATGGAAATGGGACTACCTGATGAGCCATTACCAGCAGCTCAAAACCCTGGCCCATCCAGGACACAAACTTACCATCAACCTCCTCAGGCCCATACTTATCAGGGAGGCAGAATATAGAAGGCACAGGGTAAATTTCCTCCCTTGTCATGGTAAGTAATCTTTTTGATAAAAATGTTGGTATTTATAGTAATAAATATTCCTCCACAGGTAATCTTGTTGAAAATGGTGAAAGAACTGTTAAACCTATTAAAAGACAAATTCCTGTTATGAGTAGCCCTAATGATTTAATTAGTAAATTTTCATTTGATGAGCCTTTACATTTAACTTCAACTTCTTTAATTAATTCTTCTCTTGCAATTACAAATGATTCTTTTTTCCCTGAAGTCTATGCCTTGCTTGAGAAAACTTCTGAGGAGATATTGAAAGATTCTCTTGATTTTAATGTTTCAAAAGACAAAATTTTGAGAGATATATTAGTGCATGAAAGTGACAGATTAAATAATTTTCATTTACATTGTGAAGTGAGCTCTTCTGTACAAGATACATCTTATTTGAAAATAAAAGATACTTTGAAAATTGTTCATATTCAACAAAAACAAATAAGAAGTGATCATAAAGCTATTTCAGATAAAAATATTCATCTGCAAAGAACTATGAATGAGTTAAAACCCCTTATTGATTAGAATTCTTCATTAAAAAGTGAAAATAAGTCTCTACACAATGAGTTGAAATAGCCAAAAATTGATTTCCAGAATCTGAGTAACAAATACTCACTTTATGAAGACAGAAATGTCTTATCCCTTGCAAAAATCAATGACCAAATGTCTGAAATTCCACGGATAAAAAATTATTTGCCTGACCTAGAGGAAAAATTCCCAGCCTTACCTGTACATCATGATGGTGTGTTTCAAGGTACGCTTTTGGTCTAGAAGATTTGGTATGAAGTTTTACGAGGATTTTAAAGGTAAAAATGGATTCTCAACAATTTGGTACGTATTTCTTAATCTAAGTGATTTAATTACTCAAATAAAAGAGGTAGGATTAAAATATTGATATAATTTATAGATTAGAGTTGCGTTATTGTAAATACTAATGTTATAGAATATAATAATTAATTTGATTGTTTGTAATTGTAATAAAATAATGTAGTAAAGGAATGAAGAAAAAACAACCAAAAGAGAGGCCTTATATAGGCAAAGGAGGGACAAAGCACGACAATCAAATTATAAAAAAAGTAGTATGAGAGAGAGAGAAAAAGAATATTCCAGAAGGAGTATTTTCAAATAATAAAGTTGTTCTAAAAAGAAGGCGTCAAAAAGATGTATTTACAGAGTATGTCAGAAATACATCAATTTATTTAATATTTACTGTAGAAGTCAATTCTAAATAAGAAATTTGAAATTTTGTATATATTTAATATTATTTGAATATTAAAATCTTATTTTAATTTAAAATCTATTTTTTAATATAATTCTTTATTTCTTCCAACCTGTCAAATGAGCACGGTGTTAGAGAAAAAATATAAGGGACAATTTTATATTTAATTTTAATTATTTATTTAATTTTATCATTCTGTAATTATTTAATTTATTATAAGTAATTTTAATGTAACTAATTAATTAAATAATTAAAATGATAAGGTGTGGCTTCATCCAGTAAATAATTACTTATTTCACTGGGTAAGTCTAGTAGCCTGGCTGACACTCCCTCACTCTAAAAAAAACAATAAAAAAAATGCTATGATTTTTTCTTTTTATACTTTTTTAGTAGAGTAGGGAGATTAGATATCTCCTTCCCAGGTATCCAAGAATCATATTCAGATGATTTATTCTTGAATCTCAATAAGTATTCTGTACCTTTTTCAGCAGTGACTATTCTGTCATTTAAAATTTTTCAATTTCTGCTGTTTCAGTGATTTCATTTGGGGTTTTCTTTGGTCTACCCCTCCTTTTTGGAAATAAATCACTATTGGATGTGTAAGGTTTCAAAAGAGATATTAGAAAAACAGGATGTTTTCTGTCATATGGGGAATACAGAATAACTTCAACTTCATTATATCCAATCATTCTTCTGACAACCAATGGACCAACAAATGGATCTTTCAATTTGTTATTACCTTGTAAGTTGAAGTGGACTGTAGAAATCAACACTTCATCACCCTTTTTAAAAGTGTATTCTTTATGGGATTTGTCCCATCTTTTCTTCTCATATTCAAATGATTTTTCAATAAATTTTTGAGAATGATTTCGGCAAAGTTGTTGCATTTGAAGAAAAGATTTTACACCAGGATGTATATCCAATTTAGGTATTTTGTTATTGAGAATTCGGGCAGGAGTATTTGGAACATATCCAAGCCAGAGCTCAAAAGGCTTTCTTTGAGTAACAGAATGAACAGTGCTATTATAAGCAAATTCTAACCCAGGAAGTAAGGTAACCCAATCATGAGTGAATCTGTAATTATCTTTATACTCAAGGCCAAAGGCACAATATCTTCTTATCATGTCCTCTAAAGTCTGAATCATTCTTTCAGCTAAACCATCAGTCTGAGGGTGATGGGCTGTAGAAAGTTTCAGATCACAACCACAAAAATCCATCAGAGACATCCAAAATTCAGAAGTAAATTTAGGGTCTCTGTCAGAGATTATGGCTTTAAGAAAACCAGCAGTATTAAACATATGAGACCACCATAAGAAATCTAATTCTTTAGTGGAAACATCCTTGTGGGTAGGGATAAATTTACGCATTTTTGTGAATCTGTCCACAATAACCCAACAAGAGTTATAACTGTCTTTACCAGCAATAGGTAATCCTGTTACAAAATCCATGTTTATTATTTGCCATGGAGCATCAGGAGGTTCAATATGTTGCATTAATGCTGCTCTTTTACCATTTAATCTTTTTGATTTTTGGCAAGAATCACAAGATTCAACATATAATTTTGTTTCTTAAGACATATTAGCCCACCAAGCAGTGTTCTTAATTCTGATCATTGTTTTGTCAAGATCAAAATGTCCAGCTAATATGTCATCATGACAAATTTTCAAGATGATTTCTTTCATAGAAGGAGGAATAACAATGAAATTACTCAACTTTCTTCTATAATATAGATATCCTTCATCAATTGAAAATTTACCTTTTTCCAAAGCTTTTTGGTACTTTGGTGGAAGGGTTTTAATTAATGCTTGTATTGAAGCATTCTTTGGATCATTTAATATGGTGCATAACTTTTTCAAGTCAGTGTCCTTATCATATGATTCCAGAATAAGCTGTAATAGCTCTTCCTCCATATCAACCACAAATATCCCATGTATATGAATAATTTTGTCCTCAGGATCATATGCAGGATTAGAGTCATTATTTGGTAAAGGTAACCTAGATAACATATCCCTATTTGAGTGAACAATACCAGCCCTATGAATAATTGTCATTCTCCCTCTGTATTCTTGAACAGCCAGCTGCCATCTGAACATATGTCTGTTAGGTGTTTTCAAGTTTAAAAGGGATTTAACTGCACTGCAGTCAGTGACAAGTTCAAATTTCTGGTCATCTAGGTAATAATGAAGCCTTTCTAGAGCCCATACTACAGCTAAACACTCTAATTGAGTAGCACCATATTTCAATTCACTATTTCTCAAGGTTCTTGAAATATAACAAATTACTACTTCTGAAACTTTATCATTTATCACTTGTTTTTGATGGAGGGCAGCACCAAGACCAATGAAACTGGCATCAGTGTACAAAACAAATGGTTGATTAAGTCAGGTAAAGCAAGAATTGGTGCTGACATCAAACAGTGTTTCATAGTGTCAAAGGCTCTTTGTCTTTCACTATTCCAGACAAAAGCAACATCCTTTCTAGTTAATTTGGTAAGGGGTAAAGCTATGACTTGGTAATTTTTAATATACTGTCTATAGTATCCACACATTCCCAAAAAACTTTGGAGCTCTCTCACTGTTGTAGGAGCCTTCACGTGTTGTATGGCTGCCAATTTGTTCTGGTCAACACATATCTGTAAGCCTGAAACAACATGACCAAGAACTTTTAAAGAATGGAAACTGAATTTACATTTCTTCAAAGCAAGTGTTATATTTATTTCATACATTTTCTGGAATACTTTACACAGGTGTTTAAGATGGTCCTCAAATGTTTTTGAGAATATAATGATATCATCAATATAAACCATCAGCCATCCTTCAATTATCTCTTGATGGAATGTGTTATCCATTACTTTTTGGAAAAATGAAGGGGCATTTTTAGGGCCAAATGGCATCCTAATATACTTATAAATACCCATATGAGTGGCAATCATCAGAAAATTCTGAGAATTTTTCTCAACAGGTACCTGGTGATATCCTTTATTACCATCCAAACAGCTGATATATTTAGAACCCTGTAAAGTAGCATGTATAGAGCTGATTCTAGGTAAAGGGTAGATATCATCAACAGTATAAGTGTTTAGTGCTCTATAATCACCACATAACCTGGCTTTATCTTTCTCATAAGAAATTAGGACAGGTGAGATAACACAATATTTAGGTGTTTCAACTACCATTTCAATAATATTCATTTTTAAAAGGGTAGAGATATTGTCTTCAATATCTTTTCTCTTTGTGGGAGAAGCAGGATAAGGCTTCTTCTTTAAACTAGGTGGTATATCAGTTAATGGGCAAGACAATGAAAGTTTCATTTCCTCTTTAACTAATCCCAGTTAATGTGACCTATGAGCAAAGGCCATAGGAAAAGATTTTATCAAGTTAATGATGGAATCTTTATCCTCACCAGAAAGTTGTTCTCCAAAAGAAGCATTGTCAATTTCAGACATAAGGGCATGCATTTCCTTTGTAGATCTTCCTTTATATTGAACCACAGAATTACATGTGTTCAATTCTGGTTTTACTAATTTTTTAGGGGAGGAAATCTTAAATTTTCTCTTCCCATTCATCCCCATTTTGAAACATTGGTTTGAAGGATCCAATTTTATGCCATACTTGGTTAAAATATGATTCCCTACAATAAACCAATTGCTCAAGTTATCATTTTTCATGACAACAAAATCACAAATAGCTCTTACAAAACCATGGTTATATTTAAAAAACACTGTGGCTTTGTATTTACCAATGGGGGACAAAACAGAACCATACCCTCTCCAATTTTCAGAAATGATAGGCATCAGTTTAGATTTATAGTCTTGATCTACTGAAGCAAGTGCTCTTTCAGATACTACACTTCCTCCAGCTCCAGAATCCAGAACAACTTCAATGCTGGTTCCATTGATCAAGACTGGTGCCTTAAGAGGGGCAATAACAATTGAGTTATCCTCAATGTTCTTTATGATCTCAGCATCCTCAACTGTAGATAAAGCATTATTACCAATATCAATAGTATTTAAATTATGAATATCCTCTTCCAGCATCAAGATTTCTTGTTGAGATTCATATGAAATATTGCTGGTACAATCACTTGATGTATCATCCAGTGCCACTGTGTCATCAGCATGCTCCTCTGTTTGTTCTACAAGATTTATCTTCTTATCACAAATATAGCCTTTCTGCCAAGGCTTGTTGCACTTGAAGCAAGTGTTTGTTGCATACTTCTTTGGTGCAACAGGGGCAGAAGGTTTACCAACCTTTTCCAGAGGTTTCTGTTGGTAAGTGGAAGGTTTCTCCAAAGGGGTCCTAGGAATGAATCTTCTGGCATCATACTTATTGTTTAGAAGTATCTCATTGCAAGTATTAATGAAAGAAGAGGGTTCTTTGGAGAACTCAGTCCTAGCCACTATCAAGTCTCTCAGAGACATTGGTAATTTATAGAGGATCCTGTCCTTCCATAAATTAAACTCCATATTTGGGTCCATTGCCCTTAAGATTTTTACAAGTTTCATTAAAAACTCAATAGGTTTATCAGTAGAAGAGCTATATCTAGTTTCCTCATACTGCCTTTGTTGAGCCATTCTGAACCTGGAGCCACCAAATTGTGCTTTAACTAATTTCTTCCAATCCTCCCATGAGTAGCCATTCCCATCCAGGAGAACAGATTCATACCACATCAGGGAAACATTAGTGAACAAAGAAATTAACTTGGACACAATTTCCTCATCTGGGAGTTCGTAAGAATTTTTAAAGTTATCAATTCTGCAAATAAACTGTTGCCAATCAGAGGAAGAATCACCATCAAATGTTGGGTACTGGTCAAGTTTTGGCCAATTCTTTTGATTTGAAGGAGTCTCCTTAGTACTAGCTTGGTTCTGAGTAAGAAGCAGCTGTAATTTCTCTAATTGTGCTGAAATCTCATTGTTTAATCCTTCTGTTGCAGATCCTGGTGCATCATCAGTTTTTGATGGAAACTCAGTGTTATCAACAGGTATTTCTGGAGCTATTTTTACTTTAGATGAACTAGCCACAGGTACTATTTGAGCATCCTGCACTATATGTTCCTTCACAGAAATGTCAGAATATATTGGTCATTTAACAATGAGTTCAATTTTTCTTCAATGGTTGTTAGTCTTGTTTTCATTCTTGGAAGACTAGATAAACTCTTATTGATAGTTGCAAAAGATAATTGATTTTTATTTTGAAAAGATGACAAATGGTCATTCAATCTTTTCAGATTTATCTTATCTATCTCTACCTCCTGGCAACAGGCAGATACAGTATCTTTTAGTTTAGACAAATCATTTTTTATATTTTGCCATAAAGCAACTTTCTTTTCATGGGTTACTTTGTAATGAGACAATTCATCAGAGACTCTCTGTAATTCACTTCTTAATGCTTGATAACCTTGATCAGTTAACAAACTATTATATTTCTGAGTCAATTGCATATTGTTCATTATATGATTTTGCTTGGCAATAATATCTCTCAAGTGCTCATAATTAATTCTTGCTACATCTGGAGTGTTTCTCAATAATGAAACTGAGTAATTTTCCAGACTCTCATAGAACTCAGGGTCAAGAGTTTCATCAATCACAGCCATATCAGGATTAATCATTGAGGTAGCAATTAAAAGTAAAGGATTAGATACATGAGTGATTTGTCTACTACTTCCAGCCTCTATAGGTCTCAAGGTTTCATCCTCCCTTCAAGATTTACCTGAAGGAACAGAGTCAGCCACAAGAAAAGGCACTTGAGAATCAATAGAGGGAGGTACCAGGGTTTGCTGGGTATCACCATATTGGGCTTCCTTCTTCTTTTGCCTCCTTGATAAGGGTGGGGAGGAGTGGGGTGGACCTGGTTGGGCCTTGATGGACCTGCCTGAGGTAACTGATGCTGGTTTTGAGCCAGGTAGTCCCACTGAGTGTTTAGCCAGTCCTACTGCCACTTGGACACTTCCACCATCTCTTGGGACTGGGGAGCCAATTGTTGTTGATCCCTGGGAGGAAGAGGTTTCTTCTTCTCTTGGAGAAAAGTATCTGTTCTTCTCACCTTTTCTTCCAAGGCATCTACCCTTACCTTTAGTCTCAAGCTGGCTGTCCTTAACTCCTTTATGTGGGTAGACAGATTCTTTACCTGCTGAGACAATTGCATCTTTTTTATCCTGAAGCCTTTTGGAAGCTCTTCTGGTGGGTTTAACATAGGTTTCTGATCCTGAGTTGTGTCCACTAGGATTTCTACTTCTTCCATCTCTACATCCTGTTTGGGGCAAGGATTTATTAGTTTGAGAAATTATTCTTGTTAAAGGAGAACTTACAGAAGTAGGCTCATCATAATCAATCAAGTCTTTTTCTTCTTCACGTGCAGCAAAACCACTTTGGTCAGTCATTTTAAGATTCTACTGAAATGAAGAAAAGAGACAATAAGATTAATTAGTCTTTATTTTTAATTTTTATTTAACAGAAATAAAACAAAAATAATAAAAAAAATCTTTTTATGATAAAAATCAACTAAATAAAATTAATTTATTAATTCAAAAAATAATTTAAAACCAGGATTATAATATAATCAACTGTAGAAATAATTTAAAATTTTTATTAATAATTTTAATTAATTATTTTCAGGATTTAAATCAACTAATTTATTACCAGGACTTATTGTCAACTGAAGTAATCAAATATGAAACTTATATAATTTAACAAAGTTTTATTAAACTGATAACTTAACTACCAGGACTTAATGTCAACTGAAGTAATTAAATATAAATTTTTATTTTAAAATTTTATTAAGCTTGATCACTTAATTACCAGGACTTAATGTCAACTGAAATAATTAAATTTGAGTTTTATTAATTAAAATATTTATTGAATTACCAGGACTCAAAGTCAACTGAAGTAATTAAATATTAATTATTTATTAATTAAAAAAATATTATTGTCAGGACAATTTGTCAACTGGAACAATTAAAATTTAAATTAATCAGGACAAATGTCAACTGAAAAATTATAATAATTAATATTAAAATATAATTATTTTATTACTTCTGGGACTAAGAACACTTATTGCTCTATTATGGTCAACCAGAAAAAATAAAAATAAAATATAATAATAAAAATAAATTTCAAATTACCAGACACCTCCCCCTGTAAAATGAGCAAATTAATGCCACTTACAGAGTGCTGAGTAAAAGGAAATATGTAGCAAATGAAGAGTGAATAGTAACCCACAAATAGTAATATCAATAATTACCACGATATATACAAAGTTTAGTCAGTATATGAACCTAAGTTTTGGAGTGCGGCTCGATTCCCGTTCGCAGCAAAAACTTTTATCACGTGACGTATGACGTTCGTCGTTTTCTTGCCTCCACTCGTCCTTTACAGGTGCTTGTACACCGATGGTCCCTTCAATTACGCCTCAATTAACGTTGGGCCGTTGATATTTTGGAAAGGTTCCCAATTGTCAAGGTAAGCTTTTTGTCTAGAAGATTTGGTATGAAGTTTTACGAGGATTTTAAAGGTAAAAATGGATTCTCAACAATTTGGTACGTATTTCTTAATCTAAGTGATTTAATTACTCAAATAAAAGAGGTAGGATTAAAATATTGAAATATTTTATAGATTAGAGTTACGTTATTGTAAATACAAATGTTATAGAATATAATAATTAATTTGATTGTTTGTAATTGTAATAAAATAATGTAGTAAAGGAATGAAGAAAAAACAACCAAAATAGATGCCTTATATAGGCAAAGGAGGGACAAAGCACGACAATCAAATTATAAAAAAAGTAGTATGAGAGAGAGAGAAAAAGAATATTCCAGAAGGAGTATTTTCAAATAATAAAGTTGTTCTAAAAAGAAGGCGTCAAAAAGATGTATTTACAGAGTATGTCAGAAATACATCAATTTATTTAATATTTACTGTAGAAGTCAATTCTAAATAAGAAATTTGAAATTTTGTATATATTTAATATTATTTGAATATTAAAATCTTATTTTAATTTAAAATCTATTTTTTAATATAATTCTTAATTTCTTCCAACCTGTCAAATGAGCACGGTGTTAGAGAAAAAATATAAGGGACAATTTTATATTTATTTTAATTATTTATTTAATTTTATCATTCTGTAATTAGTTAATTTATTATAAGTAATTTTAATGTAAGTAAGTAATTAAATAATTAAAATGATAAGGTGCGGCTTCATCCAGTAAATAATTAATTATTTCACTGGGTAAGTCTAGTAGCCTGGCTGACAGTGTGGATCAAAATGCTGCCCATAAGCTAAATAAAAAATAAAGGAATAGAGCCTGAACAAAGCAGCTCCTTTCTTCCTCCTATTTCAGCCATTAAACAACCTGACAATGAGTCTGTGAAATCTTTTGCAACTAGCAAAAAATATTTTAATGGCCATGAACCAGCTTTTTCTGTAAATAATAAAATTTCTGAACACCTGTCAAAACTTCAAGAATTATTAATCTTAAATAATTTTATTCAAAAGGTGGACCATCCCAGTTGCCAGAAAAATTAGCCTAAACTGTATCAGTATCCCACCTTTGATGGTGACTCTTCATCTGATTGGCAGAACTTTTTCCAAAGAATTGATAATCTAAATAATTCCTATAAATTTCTAGATGAAGATATTGTTTCTAAATTAATTTCTTTATTCTCTAATGAAGCCTTAATATGGTATGAATCTGTCTTATTAGACAATCAACATATGCTTAGAAAGAGTGGAAAACATTGATTGAAAATCAATGTGGGGGTTCAAAATTCAGACTTTCTCAACAGAGATTTTATGAGACTGCTAAATATGTGTCCCCCTCTACTGAAAAAACTTTTGTTTTCCTCATGAAAATAACAAAAATTTATAGAGCAATGGATCCAAAAATGGATTATGCTGTTTGGAGAGACAATATTCTCTATAAATTGCCAAATTGCCTGAAAGGTTTGATTGTGGCAAGGACTGAGCATGTGAGAGAAAATTCTTCCTTAATTAATATCTGTAATGAAGTTCTACTTAATCATAGATATGAACCAAGGAATTATCCTTCAAAATCTTATCATTTCCAGACGAAGCCTTCAGCAAAACTTCCAGACAGAACTGGTAAGCTCTCTGTCCCAGTTGCACCAAAGAAATATGCAACAAACACTTTTTCTAAATGTAACAAATCATGGCAGAAAGGACATGTTTGTGACAAGAAAATTCATCTTTTTGAAAAAACTGAAGAATCTGAAAATACTCAAGCTGATCTTGATGATTCCTCAAGTGACTGTAATAGTAATATCTCTTATGACCATGATTCATCTCATGAAGTTCTAGTCTTAGAAAAGGATATCCAATATTTAGATAATTGGTCTGAAAATTATGATGTTGATTTATCTTCTGTAGAAAATGCTGAAATCATTAAGGATATTACTGACAGTTCAACTTTAATATCACCCTTGAAAGCACCAGTTATCATAAATGGAAAAAATGTTGAGGTTATTCTTGACTCTGGCACTGGAGGAAGTGTAGTGTCTAAGAGAGCACTCACCGCAGAAAATTTGGGGGGGTATTGCTAGCAATACCCCTCATTTAAAAATGTTGGGAAGTGGTTGGAAAGCTGTTGGAAGGCTGTTGGGAGTTCATTGTGAAACCAGATTTAAATTAATTTGACAGAGATTTGGTAATCAGTTAGACCTAGGTTCAACCAAACTCAATCACAGGTTTCTTGGAGCTTGGTGATTACTTTGATTTTGAGCTGAGCACAGATTGAGCAAAGCTTGAACATATCACTTAACATATCATAATATTCACTTTCCCATCTTGTGGAAAGCAAAATTTGATATTCGTTCTAAGAATATCTACATATATTTTCTTGCCAAGTTGGTAACAGAAGGTTAAACTGTAGTATCTCAATTATTACACTAGACTACATAGATATTTGATAAAACATACAATTCAAATCAATTTTAATATTATTGAGGTCACCATAAGTGTCTGTCCAAAGACTTACAAAAAGTATGTTAGTATCAAGACATCGTTCTAGGTAGTAGTTTCAATTTGGATTTTGAACTGACATCTAAAGCATTTTACTATTAGACAGAAACATAAATAAGTGTAATAAAAGTTAAATTATTCTATTTTGTGATTATAATGTAACAATAAAGCACATTTTTATTGAGAAAATTTTTCTTCCTCCACAAACCAAAATTTACTCTATAGGCTCAAGATTTATTTTTAAGCCATATTATTCATTTCAGTTATCATTGATTTACTTCCAATATTTATTAAAAAGATAATAATAACACATGTGAAAGAATTATGAGCTTAGCATAGCATATGCTAAAAAGTTATTTTGTCGTTTTATTCAAAACTGATTCTTCATTTTTTGCTTCAATTCATCTTTTAACAACCACTATCTTCAGATACTATTCTTACTTAATATGTCAAGTCTCAGATGTGTTGGACAGTTTTCAATAACAATCGATCAAATTTATATGAATGTAATTTCAAGATTTCAAAACTCACCGACCCCCACGATTTTACAGTGAGGCCATTCGAATGTTCATATTTTTGGACTATTTGAAGAAAGAAAACCAACCCTTGTCGGTAATCTTTCTCAAGTGCAGAGTCAGCACATTGGACCAATATTGGGCGACATTGGCTCTGGATCTCACCATTTAAACCAAAGAAGTGCCTTGAATCCTATGAAGCCTTTCTATTTTCATGCTTACTTGGTTCCAGTTTTTGGTAATCAGTATCAACTTTGGGGATGCCTCTTTTCTTCAAGTACACTAATCAGTCTTGCTAAAGAAGCATTTTCTTCTGCACAAATCGATTTATGTCCAATCCTGAACTACGACTCCACTATCTTTTTTAATATCCCGCATGTAATTTTTGAAGGCTCTTTCCAAATATCTCAGAGTACTCAAGATTGGAAAGCTGATCAACTTATCCGAGGAATCAAAACAGTTCTCAAAACACATCAACTTCAAGCAATAAATTTTATGATTGACAATGAGCGAATGTTAAAGGAAAAGTTGGATATCATGTGGAGGCACCAGGACAACCATTGGCTTAGAACTGGATTCGATGACTATAAAGATCAGTTTCCTAACAATCAATTAACGCCTGAAGGAAACGGGTCAATACTTGCTGATGATATGGGTTTGGGAAAGACACTTTCAACTCTTTCTCTTATAAGTGCAACTCAAGGTGAAGCAAGACAATTCCAGGTATCAGAAAATCAAGAATGTATTAATTGGAGTTCAGCCACACTGATTATATGCCCCCTGGCAACACTATCGAATTGGATCAATTAAATAAGTGTGCACTTTGAAGATAATGCGCTTCCTTTCAAGGTTCTTTATGGGAAGGATTGTCAAAATACTAATGTCAATGAGCTACAGGACACTGCTATTGTTTTAACGACCTATGAAATAGCTAGCCCAACGATGTCAAAAAATCAAAGCCAAAAAAAGATACCGGTGACTCAAATGCTCTTTTGGTATAGAGTTGTTTTAGATGAAGCTCAGTTAGTGTCCATTTCTATATCTAAAACTTAAAACTTAATTTTTATAATCAATTTTTATAAATATTCTTTTAGTTACATTAAAAATCCTTACTCGCAGAGGGCTCAAACAATATTTGACTTGGAATCCCAACACCGACTATGCTTGACTGGAACTCCACTTCAGAACAGGCCCACTGACCTTCAAAGTCTCATATTTTTTCTTAGAATCGAAAAGTGGCAAGAAGACTGGTTATGGAAGAATTTCCTTTTTCCAGGTTTGCAAAAAGGAAAGGCTAATTCTATTAAATCAATCAATCACTTAATGAAAGTCATAAGCCTACGTAGAACAAAGGATGCAATTTTGTCTCTTCCAAAAAAGATTCAAAGGGGGATATCGGTTCAATTAGCAGATCCATGGAGGTCTAAACTTGATGTGCTTCAAGAAGGATTCACTGAGCAATATGGGCCCTCCAGAAGCACTGACTTCCCTTGGGACTCATCTGAGTTTCTAAGAGAGCTGATGATTTTAAGAAAATTCTGCAACCATCCAATCTACGAAAATCTGGATGAAACTCCAACTTTTGATTTCACCTGGCAGCATTCCGCAAAGATTTGTCATCTTATAGGCCACTTAAAAAACTTTTTGTCTGGTGAAAGGGATATAAATTTTCCAAAAGATGTTATATTCTCCAACTTTGCAGACTTTTTGCAGATGTAAGTGATTCTATAATGAATTGTTTTACAAAATTGTGTTGGCTTATTAAAAACAATTTTCTAATATTTCAAAATAGAATAAAAATGGCTTTAGATGACCACAATATTAGGTATACCCAGCTTACGGGTGAACTCAGCAGGACAAAGCGAGACAAAAATATGCATGAATTCCATTTTAATAAAAATTGCCAAGTTTTGGTTGGAACGATTCAGGCTGCAGGAGTGGGTATAGATCTCAGGTGTGCTCAAAATGTATATATAATGGTGAGCTCAATGTCGTTTATTTCATATTAAGAACAAAAATATTAAATTTTTTATATGTTCAATGTTGAAATAGGAGCCAAATTGGAATCCAGCAGTTGAGCAACAGGCTGTTGATCGGCTGTATAGAATGGGGCAGCAAAATGAAGTAAATGTTTTGAATTATTTTGTACAAGGAAGTATAGAATTCAGCATGTATAAGATTCAAAGGAAAAAAATGGAGCTAACAATGTAAGCCAAATTTCATTTCTATAAATTTTAATGATAATAGTAATCATTAAAATTATGTTTTCGTTTTCAAGGCTAAGTGTCCCAAACAGTGGAAATGAGGAGTATGAGTGTGCAAACCTATTATTAAGGGAGTTTGTCAATCACTCACATTAGAGGAAGAAAGAATTTCAAGGAGAGCAGGTAAATTTATGGGATTTTGAGGATTTAAAAGTCTGAGTTGGTGAGGATTTAGAGATGCAAGATATAAGGGAGAATAACAGTCATTCGGCAAACCCCAGGGGACATGAGAAGGATTAAGGTTAGGGGATAATGTTGAAACCAAACTGATTCTTTTGTACAAGGCCAAGTCCTTTAGCACACTTCCAGAGTAGGTTGAATTATCTCGAATATCAAAGTGTTGTTGGTCAAGATATTGTGCAACTTTAGAAAAATCTTCACACCTCCATTGCATTAAGATACGTCTTAACGATCCATCATTATCAATTTCAGTGTCTGAACAACACTTGATGTTTGTGAAAAGGTTGTGATAAGTTTCACAATGTGGAAGTTGTTTAAGAAGTTTAGTTCGGTTAACTGAATTCTAAGAATCTTTGTTATTTGAAATAAAGGTCATAAATAAAAATGGTTGAAAAAAAAGGGATTTTCATACTTTTTTTTTATTCTATATTTATGCTTTCTCACTTTGATTATTTCTTGAGAGCTATGAGAATCCTTCCCAAGTCTTAATCTATCAGCATGACCTAAAAACCAATGGTGAAGAACTCCTATTTGATTTGAGAAGCTAATTTGAGTTGAGTCAATTGGATATGCAATCAAATTATTGGTTTTTAAGGCATTGTCCCAGTGTTTAATGAGAATATTTGCCAAGACCTGGTTCCATTTGTCAAACCAATCTAGGTTCCAAGCGAAAGTTGATCCTGGGAAACCACACATGCGAAGGTGCTCAATAAAAGATTCACGGAAAATTGGTGGAAACTTTTCCGAAACCGCTGAATTTGATTCTGGATGAGGTAGTTCAAAGGCAATGTTGCAAGAATTCATGTCGAATGATGAAAATCTGTCTAATTGCTCTTCAGTAGGGTTTTGTTTCCATCCATTTGATTCTGGTGACATATCCAAAAGTGAACGACAAAAATTGTGTATAGATCTACAAAAGTGAGAATTGAATGGAGGCAAAGTCTCATTAAAAATTCTATTAAGTGTTCTTGTGTTTGTGGGCAGGTTTCCATGAGGAAAGTAAGAGCTACTAGGGTTCATAAATAATTAGATTAAGAAAGTGTTCAATTAAATTAAACAAAGAGGAAGGATAAATTGTTGAGCTCCAAAACTTTATGATCAAAGTTGATTTAAGGAGAAATATCACAAAAATTAAGAATAAGAAATATTTCGACTTTATGGAATTATAATATGCATAAATTATATTTTTATATGCAACTTGAACTCAAAAGGAATGGTATAAAATAAAGAGAATGATTATGTGATAAAAGCAGACTCATTTAAGAAACGGATTTTTTTTTCTTTTCAAAAAATTCTTCCACAAAAATAATTTGTTAAATGTGAGGCTATGTTCATTTTTTGATTACCAAAAAATTATTTTTGGTCCAATATGATAGTAATACATATTCCATTGAGTAATTTTTTTCAACCTGAATAAATAGACTAGAGTGTCACTTCATCACATTTATGTATGAAAAGTTATACAAGGTTTCAGCTTTTATGTAATTCTTTAAGGTTTACACTTTTGTAGCATCTATTATTTGAGTATTTTTGATTTTTTCTTTATAGAAAATTCTACCTAGTACAGACCAATTTTCAAATTGAAAGAAATATGTTTGTGATTGTTTTTTACAAAATATTAAACTTATTTTTGGGTTTAACTTTGATTTTTGGGGTAATGTTTCAAAAATTATGTTAAAAATATGGATTACTTTTCTTATAGTCCATAACTAAGAATTTTTATCAAAATCAAATAATTATAGGGTAGTTAGATATAACTCAGAAGGCATTTGATAGAAAAATAATTAAGATGCTTGTGCCTACAACAGAATTTTTTCTATGATAGAAAATATTCTGATAAACATGCATGCATTGTTGTACAAATGCAGAGAGTATACAGAATACAAATAAAGTAGACTGCATAACTTTAAATTAATATATAATTTATCCGATTAAAAATTAAACATTTAAACTTAAATAATTTCAACACATATTCCATCATATTCTTTTGATAA
This sequence comes from Hemileia vastatrix, assembly GCA_030280995.1. Taxonomy (NCBI): domain Eukaryota; kingdom Fungi; phylum Basidiomycota; class Pucciniomycetes; order Pucciniales; family Zaghouaniaceae; genus Hemileia; species Hemileia vastatrix. The sequence goes on from JASXTE010000017.1 coordinate 12,075,534, forward strand.
AAAAATGTAGCTTATATTAGCTAGTGCCTTTCAAAAAAAGGAATACCTTCAATCGGTAACTTTGAATAGCTAACTTATTCCTACAATTATCACAATTACAATGCCTCCATTTTTTCATGTATGTCAATGTCAAGATCTTGGATGTGTCAATAGAAAGTATCAAACTTCTTCTGGGTCCTTTGAAGTTGGTATGGCTTTCAAAAGCTCTAATTCTTATGCAAAACATCAAGAGGAAAGAAATAGGAAGGCCCAGATGATTATTTCTTCCAACAATCCACTTAACATTGGAAGTTCCCGCTCCACAGAAACAGTAAGCTGTATATCTATAGTTCAATGTTAGAATTAAAGTCTTTATGATGTTTCAATGATTTATTACATAGGGGCAGTTGCTATTGGGGGCAGAAGTATCTTCAACAGTCTCTAGAAACTCAAATCTTGGGGAACGGTATAGCCAAATAATTATGTGGCAGGCAGCAAAGCTTTCTCTGATTCATCATTTGAGCAAAGAAGGTTGTACTCAATTTTTGGATGAAGAAATTAAGAAGCTCAAACTTCTAGGTGATAGTGGAATACTGGATTCTGATAGCATTGTCCGCCTGGTCCCACGCTCGATAGATACAGTTTTTAGTCGATTAAAGCTCAATCAATCATTTTTCACTAAAACATGCTGTCCTAAATTCTTTGCTCTTTATGAGTATAACTCTGAATCTCAACCATCTATACTATGTTGCAATCAACCGTTTCTTTCATCATCAAAGCGCTATTTAAAAATGTTTGGAGCAGGACAAATTGCAGTTAAATGTGATGAAAGGCTGTATTTGATGGAGGAACATCAAGAACATGTAAAATACTTATCTCTTAAAACATTTCATCACCATTCTTTTATCGACTGGCTTAAGGAAAAGATCAAACTGTTCAAATTTGAGCATCTGATTGAGAAGAAAACCCCTGTGGCAGAACGTGTAGAGTGTGATTTGATGAAGGATGTTTGTGATGGTTCAATTTGGAAAAACTTTCCCATAACCACTCCAGCTCTGGATAGCAATGATGATGAATATACGATAACTTCAGGCAACTTAATGTTTACTTTATATGTCGACTGGTTTAGGCCTGGTGGCAATAGTATTGGAGGTCATCAGAAGTCTGTAGGCAATATTGTGATGGTGTGTATGAACCTACCTCAAGAAGATAGATACAAAATAAAAAATCTTTTTTTGTATTCTATTATACCTGGACCAACAGAACCCACAAGTGAACAGCTTAATCACCTTCTAAAACCACTGGTTAATGATCTACAAACTCTATGGGATGGTATATTGATTGAAAAGACACATCTTTATCCATGAGGCCGGAAATTAAGAGTTGCATTGTTCTCTTTGATAGGTGACATTCCTGCAATACAAAAATTGGCTGGCTTTTTGAGTCACTCTGCAAAAATGTTCTGCTCTTTCTGTGATATCTCTAAGGATGAAATTAGTGAAAAGAATGTGGGAAATTTTTCATTACGGAATCATGAGGATCATATTTGCTGGTCAACAAAGTGAAAACTTCTAAGTCACATTGGGAGCGTGTATCAATTGTTCAAAATCATGGGGTACGATGGAGTGAGCTGAATAACCTTGAATATTGGCGTCCAACTGAATATTGCTCAATTGATGTTATGCATTCACATATGCTTGGCAACCTAAAATATCACAGTCTAAGCTATTTTCAAATCCAAAATGCAGCAAAAGATCTAGAAAGAAAGCTGGAAAAGGATAAAAATTGGCATGTAAGAGAAGAAGATGATGATTTCTTTTCTGATACTTCACTGCACAAACATTCGAAAAAACGTAGAAGTAGCTTAAGCACTGAGAATAATGATGATGAGGATACAGGACACACGAGACAGCACAAGCAGCAAAGACGTACGAGTTCAAGACAGTCATCATGTCATCATGGACTAGATAATGAAGGATTGGGAACAAATCGATCAAGAAGCCAGAGTAGGTCATCCAGCTCCAAATTTATTCCTCCATATAGCGATGTGGCCTCAATACAGTCTCACAGCAGTGACAGTAGGAATTCATTGTATAACTTAAGGCAAAGAAGCATTAGCATATCACAGAGTGAAGGATCTCACTCATCAAATGAGACAGCTAGAGATGAAGAAAATAAAAGGAAAGGTAAGGAGAAAGAAAATGAAGGTAGTAGTAATCCACGAATCACAGCAGCAGAGCTACAGGTTGTATGGAAGATGATTGATCAAGTAAGAAGACCTTCCTGGCTAACACGAGTTCCAAAATCAGTAGGATCTAAAAAGGCAGGATCCCTCAAGGCAGCAGAATGGCACATGCTGTATACTCTCTACTTCCCTTTGTCACTTATACCCCTTTGGTTTGAAAAATTTAAAGAATCTGAATCTTCAGCTTCCTCAGCTGATAAACCAAGAGAATATTATCTTCTCAAGTCACTTGTAACATTATGCTCGATCACCAATTTTTTGACATTAAAAAATATACAGACTAATGAGCTTAAAGATCTAGATCAATTTCTGTTAGAGTATCGTGAGTGCCTTGAAGAGGGTTGGAAGAATATTAATGCAAAGCCAAATCTGCATATCACTCAACATTATCCTGAAATGATAAAGCGTCTTGGTCCACCATCAGGTACAGCTACTTGGTCTGGAGAGCGGGTGAATCATATATTATCTGAAATTCCAAACAATCACCATCCACGTATGTAATGTTTGTAAGAAATGATCTAAAAACTCAGCTGTGCTAATTTATTAATATTTACCACAGGAGAGATACCGCTAACAATGCTCAAACATTGGTATCGGAAGTCTAGGGTATTAGATCTTGGTGAAGCTGAAGATAATGATCAATGTGAGACTAAAAAAATCCATATTGATCTCGATAAACAAAACAAATGGATCCATCTAAGTATGGCATTATTTACTAAATGGGTAAGGGCACGAATGAGAAAAGAAACTTCAAGACGGGCTTTGACACCATTGGAGAAAAGTGGGGATCGGGTAGTTGAAAATGTAGCAAGCATATTGATACATGGAAAGAGGTTTACTAGTTACCATCGACACATTACTAATTCAACAATTGAATTCTACTATGGAAAAGATAGCCAGTTTGGTCAAATTGATGATCTTTTCAAATCAAAGGAAGAGATTGATAAAATATATTTAATAGTAAGTCCTTTCAAAGAGCTCCGTCCAGAAGAAACTTCAAAGGATCCCTATGAGCTTTTCCCACAAGTGCATTGTCGGTTAGTAAGAGTAGCCAAAGCAACTCAAATTGTGATTAAGAAAGATGCAATAATTGGACATGCAGCTACTGTCGAGCACAAAAAAGGAATGTTTGGAATCAAAGACGAGGTTGTCACTGCCATTGGACTGCAGACAGTAGTGAGTGAAAAAATTAATCAAATTAATTTTCTGTTGACTAACATCTTTGTGTTAATTTGGGATTGGGGAAATTTGTAGGATTGGTGATATTTGTAAATGGTGAAAGAAATAATTCAATGCTCAATTAAAAAATGCAATGCATCCAACTTACCTTATCATAAATCAGTGAACAATTACTTTGGTTGCTTTTATTGCGAGAGAACCCATGCTTTCAATGAGTCATTTTTATCTTAAATGTAAGAATGAAAGAAATAAAATCATGATAATGAGAAATATGATAAAATTTTTACTTAATGAATGATCTTCTTGCTCATTCATCTACTATAAATAGTTTGACCTTCCAACTTTAGCTGATAGCTATATATTATTCACTTTATTTTTCGACAAGAGAACATACACGTTTAAAAGACTATATACATAGTATCTTTTTTTACTTTAGCTTTGATAGGTATAAATTTTAACAACTGATTATTTTTATTTTATTTTATTTTATTACAGTTCATTATGGATGATAATTTTGAAGGGATGTCTGTTGACCCAACCGATTCTGATTGTTTTCCGCCTCAACATACTAATACTGGAAATACTCCTCCACCACCCTCTGCTGATCCACCTCCAGATGCATCTCAATCTGTACCACCTAATCCTAACCCACCACCTAATCCCAATCCAGGCCAAGAGTCTCATTCAGAACCAAGAAATTTTAATACCAATCATCCTTCTGCTTCTGAAAGTGCTAATCAGCAAGCTGATCAGCTAGGAAGAGATTGGGCTAGTGAAGTATTGAGGGAATTTTTCGGAGACCAATCATCATCTGCTCAGCCTAACCAAGGAGCAAGCACAAGTGGAGCAGGTAAGTCAAATTTGTAGTGTATTCTTTTATTGAAAAATAACCAATTTAATTAACTTATTTGCTTTGTTAGTGAATCCCTCAATCATTATGGGTATCAGTGATTACCACAGACTCAATTCAGCAGAGTCTCATGAGCGAGAACGGGGGTTAAGGGCTGTAAGAGGCTTAGTTAGAAGGAATGATGTTCCCAGGAGCTCGGACAGTCTAAATAGAAATATTTACCACTTCCTGAAGTACTGTCTTGGGGGACCAACACAAATATCAAAATATCCTGCAAGCCCAACACCTTTGGAGATTGAAAATTGGAAAGATTGGAGCCAATTCAAACTAAAAACAATTCAAACTGTCCTAACCCAAGTCCAATCTTCTAACCGTGCCAATTCTGCAGCTGATCGAAAATCTCTGATAACCAATTCTATAGCCTTCTTGCGATCCAAAATTCGACTACCCAAATTTTTTCCAGCACCTGAGCCTCGAGGACTAAAAGGAGGAGCACCAATCCCACTTTCTGTCAAAAGAAACTTAGAGCGTGAATTGCAAGAAAAATGTTTTCGGAAATTTGCGTTTGATTGGACTTGCCGTGATTTTTCAGAATCAACTTGGAATCAAGTCATGGGAAGCATAGTATGCAACCACTGTACCAGATGGCTCACCACCTTGAATACAATCGATCAGTCAAAGCTTCAGTTCACTCAATGTGTTATTGAGAAATGGGTAGTTAATAAGGGGAAGGAGATGATAAGGTTGTTTGGGCAAGAAGAGGAAAGGGTAGCAAGAGAAAAGATTGAAAAGAGGGCAAGGGCACAAGTAAAACGTTATCGGACCAAGGTAAGTTTTTTATTTTACTTTGCTTTTTGTTATTATGAAGCTGATTTAGTTGGAATTCAGATTGCTAGTGCACGCTACAAGTTAGCAAGAGATCTCTGCAGTGATGTGCCAGGTTTTGTTGTGCTTTTTCATGATACTAGGTGCATCTCTGATATTGAGGAAGGCCCAGCACCAGCCCCAACTGCACCTATCCGAGCTATTCCTGGATGGCGAAATCCTGAACTCAATGATTTGTTTAAAAAAATGGATAAGATGACAAAGGACTTAGCCCATACACCAGCTCAAAAAAATCAGCATTAAAAACATATTCACGGTCATCAGAAAGGACAGTTGCATAAAATGGTATATTCAATGTTCCCAAATACCTCCCCAAGAATTGCTATTCAGCAACATTTTTGCAAGGATTATCTGTGAATGAACGTGAGTCACTTGGGGTTGGAGCTGATATTGATCTGGTAAAGATTTGGGAATCAATTAATAGAGCATCAACATCATCATAACTTAGGTATAACGGTGATCTTCTGTGTAATATAGCTATCTTATATTGAATTTTATGTATTCAGTTTTTTTTCAAAGCAGCTTGGTAAATGTTATAAAGTGATATTGAGAGAGAGTAACATTTTATTTAAGAAAAACAAATAATGTATGAGATATAAAAATGTATTTTCAACAAATTGATGGTCCATACCTCTTTATGTCACATTTATGTATCCATATTAATTTCAATCGAATTTAATGTTGACCAATACATAGTGAATACACGCTATGCCACTTATACTTGCCAGGCATTGCTACCATTAAATATGCCAGTATCAAAAATTAATTTCGATCGAAATTAATGAGCATGATAATCATGAATTTCTGGAGTCAACTGCTTATTTTTATGCATGGTGCCTTGCCAACATTAATTTTGATCAAAATTACTTTTGATACTGGCATATTGCATGGTGTCTATTCCTGGAAAGTGTAAGTGGCATAGTGTGTATTCATTACGTATTGGTCAACATTAATTTCAATAGAATTTAATATTGACATTTTCATATTGAACCCAAACCAGCAAACGACCCAAAAAATTCTTCATAAAACTGCTCATTAATTTCGATCAAAATTAGTGAGCACCATATACATATTGAATGGTAGTTATATCTGGTGTGTGTAAGTTGTAAAGCTTGTGTTCAATGTTTATTGGTCAACATTAATTTTGATTGAAATTAATATTAATGTGTAAATGATATTTACATGCTCAATATGCATTGTAATGTGTTTACTTAAGAATAGAGTGCCCTACTTTTCATCTTACATAAAAATGCTTGGTGGCATGTCAAATTCAATTTTTATTAAAATTAATGTTGACATGTTACCATGCATAACAGTAAGCAACTGACTGAATAAATTGATGATAATCATGAACCTTAATTTCGATCGAAATTAATGTTGCCAAGTGCAGATTGAAAAAAAGCTATGCCACTTACACTAGCCAGGCATATCTACTATTTATTATGTATTGGTCAACATTAATTTTTATAGAAATTAATATGGATATGTCAATTTTATATTTACCCTCAACATGTATAGTAAATTTCAATACTTAAAAATACTTGCCGTCCTTTACATGTCATGCAAAAAAGCATTATATCATTTCAACATTAATTTTGATCAAAATTAATGTTGGCATGCCATTATGCATTGAAACAACTAACTTACTGAAAAAGTTCATGATCAAAATGCTCATTAATTTTGATCAAAATTAATGTTGACCAATACATATTGAATATAAGTAATCTCTGCTTACTCAGACCAGATATAACTACCATTCAATATGTATATGGTCAGCCTTAATTTCGATCAAAATTAATGGGAAGTTTTTTGAAGAATCTTCTGGGTTGTTTTCTGGCTTGGGTTCAATATGCAAATGTCAACATTAAATTCGATTGAAATTAATGTTGACAAATACATAATGAATACACACTATGCCACTTACACTTTCCAGGCATATATACATGCAATATGCCAGTATCAAAAGTAATTTCGATCGAAATTAATGTTGGCAAGGCACCATGCATAAAAATATGCAGTTGACTCCAGAAATTCATGATTATCATGCTCATTAATTTCGATCGAAATTAATTTTTGATACTGGCATATTTAATGGTAGCTATACCTGGCAAGTGTAAGTGGCATAGCATGTATTCATTATGTATTAGTCAACATTAATTTCAATCGAAATTAATATGGACATGGACTATGCATAAAATTCCTATAAGTATAGGTAAGCTAAGCAGTTAGATAAACTGGTTTGATCAAGTACACCATATAAAAATTGATGTTTTAATGCCTTGGTTAATTTCAATCAAAATTAATTTTAAGCCATGCATGTTGAATTTTATCTATGTCTGTGTAGTCCATGTGAAATGGCTTGTATTCAATATGCAGGGGTCTATATTAATTTCGATTGAAATTATGAGGTTCATTGCCTCATAAATTTGATGGTTTCTGTCAGTGTTTCATGCATGGTGCCATATGATACTTGTTGATTCCTATCAAAATTAATTTCAACACCAATATATTGAATACAAACCATGGCACTTACAGTACTTGGTCGTAGCTAAAATTCAATATGCTAGTCTCAAAATTAATTTCGATAGAAATTAATCAGGATCCATGAAGTTTATCAATAGTGTATGAGTTAAGTTTCAAGTCATATGTTTCATCATTTTCTTGCACCCATTTCTAGGTTATCTCAACAATTTTTTTCAAGTTTTATTATATTAATCAAAACTGTGGTAAGTTGTGAAAAATTAGCTAATCCAAATCTCAAATTGAATATTAATATTTTAATAATTTTGAATGTTGCTTAAGGTATTTCATTGGGTGATTCATAATAATATTTTATCAACTTAGTAGTCCTATAACTTTTGAAAAGTAACAATATTGGTATAGTTAGGGACAACAATGCAATATCTTGTGCAGACTAAGATATATTGCAAAATAAAACTATTCAATTTTTTTTTTTCCCTTAGTTGTATCCAAGTTTATCAAAGGTTTGGTCACCGTGCCCACACCCTAGCCTCACACTCCTCCTGTCACTTAAAAAACAAATTCTTATCTTAAATTCTAATGTTACCAATTTTATATTTATAATTCATTTCTTGTTTGATGAGGCATATCAGTATATATGTGAATCTCGCATTGTCATCTGAAAGTAAATTTAACAAATATTCATAAAGGATTATCCTTTTGTTTCATATAATATACTAATTAAGTGTATCTCCATTGTTTAGGAGTAAATTCTAATTTAAAAAATTTTGTATTTACCCGTGGCAATTTGCATATGGGATATAAATTTGTTATTATTTGTTTTTCACACTAAAAGTCCCCAAAGAATTACTAGTATTTTCTATTAGCTACATCAAATTTCGCTTCAATATAAACAGATTGTGATTTAGCATGTTACTCAGTTTACCCCACTATGAATAATACATGTTAAAAAAAGCTCAAATAATATAAAATCCCCCTCTTTATGTTTTCTGTTTCTTTCATCCTCACTTTAATTTTAATCTTATTCAATTTTTTATCCTATTAAATTATCAACTTCAATTTTCTAGAATAGAGTTTCTTATAATTATTCATCATATTACATCATAATTTTTTGATATCAAATACTTTTTTTTAATATTCATTAATCAATATGTCTGGTATACAAAATCCTACACCTCCACTTTGTATTTATATCATGTTCCTCTCTCTTAATTTATATATTTCACTTATGTTCTATATCTTAATTTTTCAAAAATTTGATTTTCCAGCACCCAAATGTGTTTCATCCCACTCTCTGATTGATACTCGCTTTGAAGCTTTTGAGCTTGCACCATGTCTGCCACATGGCATGGCACCTAACCCTCCTGTACTTAGCAATGAGAGGCAGGAAATAACAAGAGTTCAGTATCGCAATTTACTTGAATTGGCTAGAGATAAAACAGAAGAGCTTGTCAAGATCCTTAACAATAATCCTTCTCCTTCATATTTATCTAACCCTTGTAATGACTTACTCCAATATGTGAAAAGCCTTGAAAAATGTATCTTCATCACCTTTTTTTGTCTCCTTTTAAATTAGTAGATAAGATTATTAATATTTTTTTTTCTTCATATATATTTGTAGCTTATGAGGAGGGTATGATTCCTCCTGATGAAGTCATTGTCATTAGGGATGATGAAGAGACAGATGAACCATCAGCTTCAACTCATGCTTCATCTTCTAAGGAAAATCTTGAAACACCTGTTATCTGCTCCAAGAAAAAGAGATTATCCCAAGGCTCCTCTTTTGTTCGACGTATTAAACCGGCTTCTGCTAATGAATTTTCTGATGTATCAAATAATAAATCTCAAAAAAAAAGCAAAGGTTTTGATAATGAGTATATTCTTGTTTCCTTTTTTTTTATTGTTATTCTTTTATCTTTAAAATTCAATCATATATCTCTTTTATTGCTTACATATTGTACTTTTTATCTTTCTTTTGATATTTTGTACCAGAAACTCACCTGCTGTAGATTGTTCCATCCATAAACGCCCTCTCCCTGATGAAGATGATGAAAAGAGCAATGAGAATAGCGATGATCAACTGTCAGAATATGAAGCTATGCTTGTTCATCAAAAAAAGCAAAGTTTAAAATCTTCTTCAAGACATGTTGATATGTTTGATAAAGATGATGATTTAAACAGCTCATCACCAAATTCCTTCATTTCTAAGAAGCAATACCCATCACCTCCTAAATTACCTACTTTGACCTCTTTGAAAGCTTCTCTACCAATGAAATCAACTCCAATCAAGATATCAAAAAAACCTCTAACTTATTTACCCTCAGTTCTAAAAGAATCTGATTTGCAGGAGGAATTCTGTAAAATTCATAATTTTTATAAAGGTAGAATCAGCACGGCAAAGGTCCTCAGGTCGTGGTTGGAAATTTTTACTCTCCTCAAATTACGCTCTTCTACTTCTTCCCAAGAACCCATGTCAAATATTCCAATGTTTACTTTTCATTGGGAAAAATCTTGTGGAGAAGATTGGCTTTCAAAACTTACTGAGTTATGTAAGTTACCATAATTTTTAGTCTTGACTTTTGTTCTTTTACTTATTTTTTTTTTCCTTTTGTAGCAAATATTTTTTTAGAGATTGATAGCTCACAGCTATGGGTACTCGATAATATTGATTTCAAAAAAATGGAAGATTTATGTGATCCTGATGGTTTAAATACTGAAATTCTTTCCTCAACAAAGAAAACAGATCACCCTCAATCCAATCTTATCCGAATGCTCATGAGATTAATGATCCCAAGTGACCACTGCTGTTCTTCATGGGTATCTCTTATATCATCTTCACTTTATCTGACCGCACATGAATTCAGCCAGCTTCCATCACATCAAAACATTAACTCAGATTGTCCAATTGAACGTGGTCTTCAGCTTCTAGCTCACCTTTCAAATCTGAAGAGTCCGATTTCTGATGGCTTAGAAGTTGGTCCCACTGCACTTCAAACCCGTGATATATCAATGTCAACTCTTCTTCAAATCAGCAATATTATCATTGATATAATTATGTCAATCATCATTCTTAAATCAAAATATTGTGCTGCAACAATATCAAGTGGCAAGACTAGTGAAGCTCAACAATCAAGTGAGAAAAACGAAAATACTGAACTGACTATAATGAGAGAGAAACAAAAGGCTGCACTAAACAAAATAAATTCTGGATACTCCCACCACCGATATCAATCTTTCACATTCTATATAATTGATGGTGTCCGTGGTTTATTTCTGAGCTCTCAAGATCATAGATTGGCTTCAGCAGCTGATTGCTTGGAGGTAATATCAGAAGTTAAATTTCTTAATTTACATGAAAAAAAAAATCATTTGATGGAAGAAATAATTTGGAAAAATTTAAATAACTATATTTTAACATTAATAAAACCTTTTATAGGCAAGTGTGATCCATTTCCTTTAAAATTTGATACCCCAAGTCCTCCGGGAATTGCTAGGGCTATTTCTGCAGATTTTCTTAATCACTGGAGCTCCATTCAGCCAGTATCACCTTTTTTTGCTAAACATAGCCTTTCAATAAATTAATATTCCAACATGTAAATAGATAAAGTTCTGTCTATATGATATATCTTGTATAATTCAAGTTATTTTCCTTCAAATACGTCAAAAATGTGACCATCTTTGAAATTTATTAAGTAACCTTTGACATGATTTTCTAAATTAATTATTAAAAAAAATTATTGTAAGTCCAGCAATAACAAAGATTTTAAAATCTACTTATATGATTTCAAATACTTGTATTAAATTCTTAAATATTTTATTGTTTATATAAAAATATGATAACTGCTCTAGTTTTGTTACTTTACCTTTAATATTATATAATCTATTAATTATTACAAATATTTTCGTTGATTGTAAAAGTTTTAATCAGAAGTAGAACAATTTAAATAATTAAATGAGTACATTCTTAAAAAAATACAATTTAATCTATTATTGATTCAAAATTCTTTCTTCAACTCTTTATTATTAACTTTTTTATTAATAAGCCTGTTTGACCTAAAATACTATACAGTTAATTTGGTAGCATTAAAAGCACATTTTTATGGCTAATATATTTCAAATTCTTTATTATAGTTTTTTTTATTTTAGAACCTTTGCTACCAATTTAATAAAAATGACATTTAAAGATTTCACAACTTATATATTTCCTCAAAAGTAAATCAAATTTTCTTATAATATTATGAAAAAAAATTATTTTATTTCACAAATAAAAAAATAGATAATACTATAATTATCAAAACTGAAAATGTTACAGCTACTCCCAGTATTTATTATGTTTAAATTTGCATTAAGTTGTGTATATATAATATAAATTTTTAATATTTATATATCTAGATTTTTTAGATTTGTCTTAACATTAGATAAATAATACTTTGCTGATTCTATTTCTTCCTCTATTAAGTCATCTCTTTTCAAAAAAACTCTCAAAGCACTAATCAAATATTCTAACCTAAATTTTTCTTTTTTAATTTCTAAGTATTCTGAAATATCAATATCAAAAATATTAAGCTTTTCTATAGCATGAAAAAGTCTAGTGCTGATTTGAATAGAAGAACCTATCCTAGTGAAGCCAGGAATTTCATGACATCTTGAGGTAAAATGCCTTAGTTGATTGGCAGGCCATAATGTCACTGGTTGATTTTACTTCGAATTTCGGGAAACATAAGTTCTCCACCTATTTGTCCTGGTTGTGTCTTATCATACTTCATATGAATGGTGTTTTTTTCTGTAACTTTAGGAAAAAATATTCCTAAAGTATACTCACTTGCATCCTTATCGAGATGAACCTCATTAGAGAACCCATTACCATTCCCTCCAGATGTCCAAGTTAAATTACTAGCAAACGGTACACCCTCTTCTTCACTAGAAACTTTTGAAAATCCAGGAATACCAAGTTTTGCGCAAAGATTAGTTGCCTCATTGTACTTTACATATGATATTTTTTTAAAAAAATATTCAAAGTACATTGCAATCCACTTCATTCGTTTTTTATATTCATCCGTTTTTACAATATCATCAGTGTATTCATCTGCAAGGAAAAGCATTCAAAAATTCAGTATTTAAATTAAAAAAAGTAAAACTTACGAATATGTAAAGATTTCTTTCTATCTAAAATAAAGCCACCACCAAACATTTTTCCAAAACCACCAGCTCTTTGATGATAACCATTATTTTTAATTTCATGTTCGCAGTAAGAAAGATCCTTAATGCATTGCACCATAGCTTCTAACATATCTAGTTCTTTGAGCTCATGAGTTTCAAAAGTCTGCACAAGAACATTAGGTATTAGGACACCTTTTGGTTTATAAATACTACATCCAGGAAAAAAATTGTAATAATTATTGCAATCTGTCATATTATTTGCATAAGATCGTGCATAGAAATGTGGCTTCTTCCCGTTTGTATCCATTCCAAGAGCGTTTACAAGTTTCATTCCAGTAGCAATGTCTTTCGCCCACCTATTGTTAGAGTTCTTCCCTGGCCGTTTTTTTTTCAAATCGTTACTCATTGATGGTTCAATCCTAAGAGAATTCAATTTTGATTTAAAATAGAAAAAAATCAAAAAATTAGAAAATAGTAACATAATTTCAATTATCAGTCAATGATACCTTTAACTTTATCATATCTTCAATATTAGAAATACAAAAGTTAGCATATCTACATATTAGTAAATTTATATACTTTTTCTTTATTTCAAATATTAAGAGAGCGTTTCAAAGGTATACTTTATTAAATTATACATATAAAGAGTATAGTTTTATCCTGTATGCATTCAGCAAGTACGAGATTTGTCTCTACACTTAATATTAATAATATAATGAAAGTATAACTCCAATACACTAGTAATATTAAAAAATTTACGGAATTATGATATCCACATATATAAAATGAAAAATCTTGCTCTGATCAATATATTGACTTAAAAAGTTATACTTCAATAAATTATTAATTTTTAAATTGTAGCATTGTCCTGTATGCTTTCAGCAAGTACGAGACTTTGAAACAACTTAAAAATCAATAAATTAAAGGTAAAGTACAAAAAATCTAATTATTATTATGAAAAGCAAAACATTATCCTGTATGCTTTCAGCAAGTACGAGATGATGTTTTACTTTTCATATTAATAATATAATGGTTGAGAAAGTATTAAAGAAATATAGAAAAATGATAAGCAAAACATGAACTTACATGTCTATAAAATCTTCTTCCATTTGTAGCTGATTGATCAAAATGAATTATAAAGTTTATTTTATAATCACTGTTTTAAAAAATAAATGGTTAGATAAATAAATTGAACATTTTTGATAAGGAATAAAGAAAAGTAAATTGACAAACAAATAAAAAAACTTTAAGTTAACTGAAAAAGAATTATTTTATAATGAATAGAAAGGGTACAGTAAAAGATACCATAAAAATAAATTTAGAATTAGAATCATTAGATTAACTTGTCAAAAGTGTAAAAAAGTGTAACAAACCAAAATGATATGAAATGCAATAGCAAGAAAAATTTGCTTACCGGTAATCAGATAAGGTCAAGAAAATAGTACCAATAATTCAAAATGATAAAGCAAAAATATGATTGATAATTTTTGAAAAAGGTAAGTGAGAAAGAGAAAGGAAAAATAAATTGGGTGGCAAACAGATGTATATATCATGAATTTTCACTGATCACATTTTCAAAAAAATGCAGCTCTCCAAGTCATATGATAAACTTCATCTAAATTCCAAGAATGATGTTTCCAAGGCACTTTACACAGCATGATCATTTTTTCCTATGCACATACTAATTCCAGCTAGAATTTACTTGGCTGCATGTTGTACAGATGCACATTTGTGGAACACTGAATTTCACATCTAAAAAAAATTGACACCACATAATTCTAGCTACCATGTTTCACGTAGCTAAAAAACATACACTCATCACATTTAAATTTACATTGCGACAAAATTAATTCATTTTTGACTTTTTTTAAAGAAAACTATAATGTGCACCACCTATTTCTAAAATATGAACCTCCGCACCATATTAAATTGGGAGACTTTTAATTATGCAATTTTTTTGCCGTGACCTTTTTCCTGATCTTACTTGGTTCAAAATATTGAAACATGGCCAATGTTGTTGAAAGAAACATTTGATTTTGTTTCTATGTGTAACAATGGAAGGCTGTTTCTTACTGGCTGAAGAGTGTTGTATATTTTATTTGAACAAATTTTTATTTTTTTATGTATTTTATTTAAAAAATTTACTTTTTATTGCAGCCAGATTTGTACTGGCTGCTTTTTAGAAACCTTAATTTATGACCCAAGCCTTTGAAATTGGCTTGGGTCCCTTACATTGCAATTTAGTACTTCCAGCCAGGTTTCCCCTGGCTGGAAGTGTCTCTTTCAAGCAATCGAAGTCGCTAAAAGCGACTTCGATTGCTTGCTGTAATGTTTGCCACCCTCCCAGCTAATTTACTAGGCTGGGAGGTGGCCAAAGCAGTGTGCAACGCGCGTTGCACAATCACTACCATATTTCATGCAGCTGATATCAAGTCAGCTGCATGAGATATGCGCAGCATGTGCAATGCGCGCTGCATGCAGCAGAAACGCGCGTTGCATGCAATGTGCATTACTTGCAGCAGCAATGCGTGTTGCATGTGCTGCATGCAGTGCATTGCACAGCCAGTTTTTTTCTGGCTGTGCAATGCACACAGAGAAACCAAAGTCCCTGCAAGGGACTTTGGTCTATAAAATGGAAGCGACTTTCCCTACCAGGTGCAATCTGGTGGGAAAGTGAGAGAAACGTTGGACCAAAGATGTTTGAAAGCAACTTCGGTCTTAAAAACATTAAAAATCATAAAAAAAATGAGAAATGTAGAAAAAAAAAAAAATTAAAAATTAAAATGTGAGTATAAGAAAAAAAATAAGTGCTAGTGATACCAAAAATCCAAGCCAATTTCATTTGGCTTGGTTATTTAATAATTATTTTTTAATACATTAAATTTAAAATTCAAACACCATAAAATATATGAATTTTTTTATATGAATATTATAAATTTAATCTACCTCTTTCTCATAATTATATTTATAATTTTGTTTTTTTAATTTTTGACATTTAAGTTTATTTTTTGGAAATACAAAATTAAATTTTCAACTAAATTTTTTAGTAAGGTAAAATAAATTATAAATTTGACATTTTGTAATTGAATAATGAAAAAAATTTTAAATTTATTTAAAAAATATTTTTAATAGAAGAATACAAATATTTTAAGGGTAGAAATATGGTGCAAATTGTAAGTAAAAAAAATTATATTTTTTTTTGTGAGGGGTTATTTCTATTTTTAAAAATATTTTTCAAAAACATTCATTAAATACTGAATTAAATTACTTTGAAACTCAAATTTTTTTTAAAATAATTAAAAATGAAATAATAATATTGTTGTATTTGATATAAAATTTGAATTGGTAATATTAATGTCTCTTTAAGTAAATTTGAAAATCATTTAAAAAGACCATGTTGATAAGTACTTCATTTTTGATATACAATGGTTATATATATATCTTATATATATTTCTTGAGTGTTATTTTTATATACATTCAATAAAATTTGTAATATAAAATGCCATTTAATAATTAATTAATGTTCAACTTAGTTATAACAACTTCATATTTAATACCAGCCACTAGTATTTACTTTTTAATTTAAAACTCCAATATAATATGAGAGTATCCTTATTTTGTCTGTATGTAATGAACAACAATAACAGACCATAAATGAGTGGGTAATTAATTACAATAAATAGTTGAAGAATAACCTATAAGAAATGATAAGTTTATCAAAAAGAGTACATTAAAAAAATATACTTTTGAATTTTTTTTGATATAATTTGGGTAGTTAAATGAAAATTTAAATTATCAGACATCAAAATGGATAAAATCTAAAAGTAGTGTTTATATAATAAGCCTCATATAAAAAAAGGATAAAAAATCTACTATGTAACTAAATTATTAAATATTAAGGTATTATTAAAATTATTGAAAAACTTATTTTACAGTTATAATGAAATCTAAATGTGAAAATAATGGTGGGATAATAGTAAGACTATGTGGAAACACTTTAATTTATACATACTTTCAACTATGTTCAGATAAAAAAATTGTTAAAATTGTATAATAACATCTAGTTAATAGTGATGCAATTTTATTTAGATCAAGAAAAAATTTTTCTGAGGAAAAACTAATTAAATTGAGATATGGCCATCTCCTTTCAAGAGATAGAATAATAATAAAAATTTAAAAAATTATAATAAGTATTCTTAATCACCATTTTTGAAAAGTCTCTAGTAAAATTCATTATAATATATCATTCATTGATTACATTATATGGAGTTTCATCTTGAAGTAGTGATGTGCAGCTTTGAACTTATGTTATGAAAAACAAAAAAGTTAAAAAATATATAGTTATACTAATGAAAAAGCCAAAAAAAAAAAATACTATTATAAATTAAAAAAAATAAAACTACATAAATTTTATTCTGCTCTAATGATGGAAGGGCTCTATGTATGAATTTCCACATGTTAAATCCAAACCTGCTTTAAGGCTAGTTTACAAGTAGAGCTATTAAGTTTCCTTAAATTCTAAAAATAACTTATGCATTTTACTAATTATTTTTTTCTTGTTTTCCTTCCAAAGTTGTTAGAGTTGCTTAATTAATACTGTTATCTTGATTGTAAGATATATAATTTTTTTTGAATACATGATTTATTGTTTCAAAAATTATATTATAAATTTAAATCATTTATTTCATTTTCTAAAGCTTCATTGTCAAAGACACAACTCCATTTTCTATTACTTAACAAATATATAAAATGTGATAGTAAAATTTGAGGAATTTTCTTTTTGAGAGGGTCAAACTATATTGTGAAGATTTTTATCTAGAAATTCTTGTACTCTAAAACCAAATAATTTTCTCCCTTAAGTAAGCCATTTCAAAAATATGAGAATATAAACAAGAATATTAACTTATCTTATTTTTATTTTCTTTACTGAAAGTTTTAGTTCAATCCCTTTTTTTATATGACATTAGTATAAAAACATGGTTAAATGCTACTATATAAATTATTTTTATTATATATATATATATATATATATATATATATATATATATATGAAATATTTAGAAGGTCATCCTTTTTTATTTACTTGAATAAATGGCTCAATTATAATACCCAACACTTATTAATGTTTCCCAAACTCAATAACAAATTTCTCATATGAAATATTAGCTTCTAATATAAGAAGTTTATCTATAGATGATATTCAACATGTGATTTTACTTTTTAGATTCAGCTAAAATTAAACAAAAGGAGAAATCATGCATATGTGTATAAATGGTAACCATATGTTACTTAGAGGATTGTGAAATTCACTCATCAGAATGGTTTAAGTATTAAAATAAATTGAGGTCATTATTTTCTAGTATTTGAAACTAATTAGGAAATTATTCTAAAAATATATTTTAATGTGTATCATGTTTAAAAAGTTGGAAATATGATTTTTGAAAATTGTGATTTTCTTATGAGATACCAAGCTTTAGTTTACATTGTTTCAAGTAGAATAGAATTTTAGTATTAGAAATTGAAAGCAATGTACCATTATCAGATTTTAACTGTGTTCTACTTATAGAATGATTACATAACATTAAACATTATTTAAATCAAAAAGGTTTAAAAGATATTTAGAATTTTGCCAAATTTCACCATTTATTAATCTTTGATTTGAAAACAAACTATGATGTACACTCACTAGAAATAAGCAATCCCAATTTTAACATAATTTATCAATCCAAAAATAATGAGTCAATTAACATGAAAATATATATTATTTCAAAACCAATTCTCTAGATTTAAAATATGATGCTTTAATGAAAAATTATTACAAAACTTTAATGCAATGAAGTCTCTTAAAAAATTAAAAAATAGAATATCAAAACAAGTAATTTCTGCAAAAAAAACTACTAACTATTGTAGATAAAGCATAAAAATAAATCATATTTTTTAAAAAAATGATCTAACAATATTTATTTTTGTTAAAAAAATCAAAACATTGTTAAGTTTTCTTGTTATAATAATGTTAAAATCCACTAAACATTATCTAAAGGTGGTAAAATATGTTAAAAATAAGTTGAATTTTATGAGATAAAAATCAACAATTTTGTATCATTTCCTGTTGTGCTATGACTTTATTCCACCGTTTTTATCTGATTCTTCCAGTATTACTTGGCTATGATCACTAGTTTTCAAGTTAAAATTTACAAATGTTCATTATACTTGATAATATGAAAAATAACTCAAACTTTTATAACTACAAAATAAGATTTTGTAACTCCTTCTTTCAATCAATATTTGAAGAAATTTTTAGTTTATTTGAGTAATGATTTTAAGAATAACAAAAAATTTGAAATTCACAAGGAATTATTTCCAGAGACTATAATTATTTACTTGTGTAATGCATGAGCTACTTATCAATGATGTAAAACATCAGAAAAGTAAGTTATAGTTATAAATCTACAGATTATACTGTTTCTGGTATATATATCTTCAATAAATCTTTTAAACTTATCTTAGCCTACATACCACACAATAGAAAATCATTATATTAAAAAAGGAAAAAATTCTATGATAATATCATAAAGAATGATAACCATGGATTAATATTCCATAAAAATGGTTAATAATATTTTAAGAGAACCTAAATCAGTATTCTTTCATCAAAATATATCCTTTTTGTCTTTGTAATTTATTCCAAACAAATTTTTTGAAAGTTGAATCTATATATCTAATGCCAAAACCACTATTAAGTTCCCTCTTAGACTTTTTAAGAAATTATATATATATATATATGTGTATATATATATTATTTATCAAAAATTGAAATAAAGAATAAAAACATAATTTTATTTACCTTTAATTATTTAAATATAGAGTATTTTCAGAATGCATTGTGGTTACTTGTGAAGGTTAGAAGATTTGAAGTTGGATTTATGAGTTTTTAGAAGGGCAAATATTGTAAAATTCTTTCATAAATATTTATTTCATAGTTTCAAATGCTGAAATCTACAAACTAATGGGATTTAAAATTATATTGAGATTTAAAATCTGTTTTCTACTCAAGTAAAATAAAATAAAATGATGATATCAAAATTGAAATTAAGTTTAAACTTTTGATATGCTCTATCTTCAATTTTATTGATAGTGCATCAAAAATTTAATAATATTTTTTTCCTTCATCACTTTTTACATAAAAGATAGTTTTATCATTTTATGAATTAAAGATTGCTTATACAAATTTAACATCTATGTCAACTGTTTATGACTATTAATCTATATAATAAATTTTTTAGAAGAAAAAATAACATCAGTATATACTGACTTTGAAATTATTCAATTTAAAATAGTTTACAGGTAGATAATGAAGGGTGATTTCATTTTTGAATATGAATTATAGAAGTCTTATTTTGTCAATTTTAATTCTTATTGAGCTCAAATGTATCCACCGCAACTTATGTAATAATAAAAATTATTTTTATTGAAATTTACATGAGAAAGTATGCCTATTATTCAAAATCAAACTTGCTCTAATGGTGTTTTTCAATCATTATTTCCATTCATAACAATAAAAAACATTTCAATTTGCTGATGTTTTAGTTTTTGATATCCCCAAGTTTATATCTCAGGTGTACTATTCACAAAATTATTAAAAATATAATTTTCAAAATACATGATAAACTTGAAAGTGAGGGGGCATTAAATTTTTAAAAATGAATTCTAAATTCAGGATGGATAGTATTTTTTCTATTTTCACAAATGAACAATTTTTTGTTTCAATTAATCCAGAAAGAAAATTTTGTTGTAAGCATATTATATTATATTTATTATGATTTTAAATACTATATTTTCAAGATTTGTGTTTAATATTTCCTGTGAAAGTTAATGTTAATGTGAATTTAAAGTAAGCTTGAAGAAATTTAATCAATAGGCATATTTGATATTTAAAATAATATTTTGCTCCAATCTTGAATCATCCTGGGCTAAAAAATATCCCAAATAAGGTTTTTGTGGTTCAATTTGGATTTAAGTAGGATTAAGTGAGGTTTAATAAAGGACAGATAAAAGGCTAAATTCATTACTAGTGACTTTTTTCTCAAAATAGTTATAAAATATGTATCATTCTGGAATCAAGCTTCAATAAAGTTGAATTGAAACAGAGATAATTTCTAGCAGCACAACACCATATTTACAAAGGTGCAAAATACCTCAAATATTACTCATAATATAGGAAGGCAAGGAATCTACAAAATTCACATTTCAAACGAGGATTTATATTTTGAATTTGAAATTGAGAAATGGAATATTATTTTCCAATTTAAATATCTATTAGTCATTTTACCAAAAGTTTTCAGTAATCAGATTGAATTTTGATGGTATTTTGTTGTAGATTAATCATTTTGATGAGACATTTACTCAAAATTACTGGTTTCGTTTCTAATATTCCATGTGAAATTCATTACGAATCTTTTTGAAAGTGAATAGTTGACATATTGGATATGCAAAAGCTTATGTTAGATCAAAGTGAGATCAAAGGGAGTTTAACTGATGATCAAATTAGGATTTTACAAGATCAAACGGTGATCAATGTAGGTTCATCTTGAGCTCAATTTGTGACAAATCTCTGACTAAATGTAAGGCCAAACAATTTCCTACATGGTGATTGTCAGGCTAAGGTCAAGTACAAGGACGTGAACTAGCTTGAATAGTCAGTTGTCTAGAAGATTTTAATGGTCCTATATGAATACTGTAGTTTTAATCCACTAAGTTGTTAAATATAATCAAATATAAAGGTCTCAGTAATATAATTCTCACTATTCTTATATATGGCTTACAATCTTTGTAGTTGGTAGAAAAATAGATTATTTAATTCAGATACTATTCAAAAGTCTTATAAAAGTACTAATTGATATGTATTGTAATTTATTTGGTTATATTGGTTGAATTGTAATGATAAAGAATGAAGAAATACAACCCAAAAACCTCCTCTTTTTATACACACTGAGTTCCCCAATGATTCCCTTGATGTACCACCCAATACACAGTTAATCACGCCTCTAAACAACTAATAGACATTCCCATCAACATTCCCAGTGACCCATGACATAATTAGAAGAGTAATAACCGCCAAAATCCTGAAATAATAAGGGAAATCCATCAAAATTAAAGGAAAAGACAAAAAGAGAGTATATGCGTATAAAACAATAATATTAAGGACTAAAGGAGACTTTTTAAGGTTAATAATAGCTTAATAATCAGGGGGATTGACTGTAGAAATAATGGGGCTAATCCTGACATTATACTACGTGAAATTCCCATTCAAAAATAACCAAAATTGACTGAGAAACCACCCAAAAACTTAAAAAAGAGCGTGAGATGTGGGGTAACTACATGCAGTTCTTGGCAGGCGCTTGCACGGGTAAATCCTTGACTAAAATTAGGCGAATTTAAGCGTGGTGATAAAATAAAGTGCCAAGAGTGAGGTTATTAATGAAATTAGTGCATATAAACAGGGTCAATGCATTATTAATTAAGCTAGGACACTAAATAAGCGCCTGTCGCCTATTTTAGTGTGTTTCCCCACAGTGGGCGTAGAATGTGGGGTAATTATAGTGTGAAAAAGCTAACTTTGCTAAAAATGAAGCTATTCACACGGGAAAAAAGCAGGCAGTATGTGGCCAGTACACAGAAGCCATTTCTGGCATAAAAAACACCAAATTTGAAAAGTGTTATTTTTATGCATTTAAATAGCCAAATCAATAGTTCTAAATGAGCCCAATTGATCTGTCAAAGCGCAATTTTGATATTCTCAATTTTATAGCGCATATAGTCAACTTTTAAGTGAAATAAAGCGCATTTCTTGTTTTTTGCATAAAACAATGAATATAACAGCTTTAAGTGTACTTAAAAATTATGCAGCCTTATACTTAAGGTTCTTAAGATTACCCTAACATATCCCAACTTAATATTAAGTACATAAGACCTATAAAAGGTGGATATATGCGTGTATATAAGGTGTTATAATGGCATTTTTTGTGTATTATCATAATTTTACTTATGTATACTATTTGTGTACTCTTATTTATTATTCCCATGTATAGTTCATGTGTTTAACATAACTTATAAGTACTTTTTACTCAGTCCTGGAGATATACAGGCTGACACTCGCCCACCCAAAAAAAACAATAAAAAAATGATAAGTTATACATTTTATTTAATTTGTAATTTTCAGGTATTCAGAATAAATCTGTAGCATTAAAGATTCAACTTTAAAGAAATAAAACATAATAAAATATTATGAGTACTGGTTTTTTAACCCCTCAGCTGGTTGAACAGAAATTTATTTCTGTTTAAATTTTTTAAGAAGGGTGGATAAATTAGAAATTTCTTTTTCAGGTATCCATTTATCAAATTCATTTGATTTCCCTTTAAATCTTAGTAAATACTCAGTTCCTTTTTCTTTAGTAAGGATTCTTTTCTTGAGTATTTTTTCAATCTCTGCTTTTTCCACAATTTCTTCAGGTTGCTTTTTAGGCCTTCCCCTTCTTTTTGGAAATAAGTCAGGATCATTTGCATGGTAAGGTTTCAATAATGAGATAGGGAAAACTGGATGTTTCCTATCATATGGAGCATATAATATGACTTCCACTGCATTATTCCCAACCATTTTATTTACTACAAAAGGTCCTACAAAGGGATCCTTTAATTTAACATTACCTTGTAAGTTAAAATGTAGTGTTGATATGAGGACCTCATCTCCTTTTTTAAATTCAAATTCTTTATGAGATTTGTCCCACCTTTTCTTTTCATATTCAAATGCTTTTTGGATGCATTCCTCTGCATGCTTCCTACACATTTGTTGCATATGAATAAAGGATTTAGTGCCAGGGTGTATATCCAACCTTGGTAGCTTATTTAAAAGATTTACTGGGGTATTTGGTACATATCCCAGCCAGAGTTCAAATGGTTTCTTCTCTGTTACAGAATGAGTTGTGCTGTTATAAGCAAATTCAAGGCCAGGAATTAATGTTACCCAGTCATGTGTGAATTTCTCATTGTCTTTGTATTCTAATCCAAAGGCACAATATCTTCTGATCATGTCTTCAAGAGTTTGTATCATCCTCTCAGCCAGCCCATCAGTTTGTGGATGGTGTGCTGTAGACAATTTTAATTGACAACCTGATACTTCCATCAAAGATGTCCAGAACTCTGAAGTAAATTTAGGGTCTCTGTCAGAGATTATGGCTTTGGGGAACCCAGCAGTATTCATCATCTGAGTCCACCATAGTAATGCCAAGTCTTTTGCAGATACCTCTTTATGGGTAGGGATAAACTTACACATTTTTGTTAATCTATCCACTATTACCCAGCAAGAATTGAAACTTTCTTTTCCTGCTAATGGCAAGCCAGTTACAAAATCCATGTTTATAATTTCCCATGGAGCTTTTGGCTGCTCTATTTGTTGTAACAACCCAGCTCTCTTCCCAGTTAATCTTTTAGATTTCTGACAAGAGTCACATGTTTCAATGTATTTTTGTACATCCTCTTTCATGTTTATCCACCAGGCTGTATTTTTAACTCTGGTTAATGTTTTGTTAAAGTCAAAATGACCAGCTAAGATGTCATCATGACAAGTACTCAACATTAATTCTTTCATAGAAGGTGGTATTACTATTACATTGCTTATCTTTTTCCTGTAATATATATATCCATCTTCAATTGATAGTTTACCTTTTTCCAACGCATTTTTATACTTTGGAGGCAAGGTTTTAATTAATGCACTCATGGAGGCATTTGTTGGATCATTAAGAATGGTAGATAGTTTAGACAAATCTTTATCAGATGAATAATTTTCCAATATAGTTTGCATAAACTCTTCTTCTAAATCCACTATATAAATCCCAAATATATGTATAACCTCATTTTCAGGTACATAAGCTGGGTTGTCAGCATCATTTGGCAAAGGACTTCTTGATAATAAATCCACATTTGAATGCAATGTTCCTGCTCTGTGAGTGATTGTCATTCTTCCTCTGTACTCTTGTACAGCTAGTTGCCATCTAAACATGTGCCTATTAGGTGTTTTCATGTTTAGTAATGATTTTACTGCACTGCAATCTGTTATAAGTTCAAACTTCTGGTCTTCCAGATAGTAATGAAGTTTCTCCAAAGCCCACACCACGGCTAAACATTCTAGCTGTGTGGCACCATACCTTAGTTCTGTCTTCCTTAAGGTTCTGGATATATAACAGATAACTACTTCAGATAATTTTCCATTTATTATCTGTTTTTGCTGTAAAGCAGCACCCAAACCTATGAAACTTGCATCAGTGTACAAGATAAAAGGTAGGGTGAAATCTGGCAGTCCCAATATTGGAGCTGATATTAAACATTCCTTTAATTTGTTAAAGGCGTGCTGTCTTTCATTATTCCAAATGAAAGCTTCATTCTTCCTGATTAATGTTGTTAAAGGGGCTGCAATGGATTGGTAATTTTTAATATATTGTCTATAATATCCACACATACCTAAAAAACTTTGAACCTCTTTTACATTTTTAGGTATCCCAATGTTTTTAATTGCTGCCACTTTATTCTGGTCAACACAAATTTGTAATCCAGATACAACATGTCCAAGTACTTTCAAGGATTGAAATCCAAACTTACATTTCTTTAATGCAATAGTCATATTAATTTCATCCATTTTTTGAAAGACTCTTTTCAGGTGATTTAAATGTTCATCATATGTTTTTGAAAACACTATGATGTCATCAATATAGACCAATAGCCATCCTTCAACCATTTCCTGATGAAAAACACTATCCATCAATTTTTGGAAGACTGAAGGGGCATTCTTTGGGCCAAATGGCATTCTCACATACTTATATATACCCATATGTGTGGTTATTAATAAGTAATTTTGAGAATCTCTTTCCACAGGAATCTGGTGGTAACCCTTGTTCCCATCCAGACAGGAAATATATTTTGCTCCTTGTAAGGTAGCATGGATAGAAGCTATCCTTGGTAGAGGGTAAATATCATCTACTGTATATGTATTCAGAGCTCTATAATCACCACATAATCTTGCCTTATCTTTTTCATAAGAGATTAATACTGGTGAAATGACACAATACTTAGGTGTTGTGTCCACTTTTTCAACAATACCCATTTCTAACAACAGTTTTATATTGTCTTCAATATCTTTCCTTTTTGCAGGAGATGCTGGGTAAGGTTTCTTTTTTAAGCTGCCAGGAATATTATCCAGATCACAGCTTAAAGAGATTTTCATCTCATGGTTTTTGACCAATCCTAGTTCATTTGAGCCATGAGCAAATGCCATAGGATATGATTTAATCAATCTCAAAATATCTTCTTGTTCAATATTTGAGAGTTGAGGACTGAAAGAGGCCTTTTGGATTTCATTTTCCAATTCACCCACTTCATTGGTGGTTCTTCCACCTTGCAGTTGTTCTTCTCTAGGAGAAATGGCATATATTGAATTTTCAGAACATATTTTGAATTTCCTTTTACCATTCACCCCTATGGTGAAACAACTGTTTGCAGGATCTAGTTTAATGCCAAATTTTGTCAATAAATCATTGCCAATAATAAACCAATCACTACAATTATTATTATCCATTACTACAAATTCACAAACTGCTCTAACATATCCATTATTATATTTAAAGAATACAGCAGTTTTGTATTTGCCAATTGGATTTAATACTGAACCAAAACCCCTCCAGTTCTTTGTCTGAACAGGTTCTAGTTTTTCCTGGTACTTACTATCAAGTTTCATTAATGCATTAAGTGAAACTACACTACCTGCAGCCCCAGTGTCAAGAATGGCATTCATTTCTTTTCCACATATGATAACAGGTGCTCTGATAGGTGTTATTTTGTAAGTATCATGAGATACAACTTTAATTATTTCAGCTTCCTCTATGGAAGTTAAAGATGTGTCTGTATGAGGTATAGCATCATTCAGGAACATTATATCCTGTTCTAATACAAATATCTCATTTTCATCATCACTGTAAGATATGTTACTCTTGCAATCCTCACTGGATTCCACATTCTCATCTTCATGATTACTAGGTTCAGAATTTTGTGAGGTTTCAATAACATTTATTCTTTTCTTACACGTGTGACCTTTAACCCAAGGTTCATTACATTTGTAACAAGTGTTATTTTCTTGTCTCTTAGGGACAAGGGGAGCAGAAGGTTTTTTCTTTTCCACTGGTAACTTACTTGTAGTAGGTTTTACCACTTCAACACTTTGTCTGTAATTACTATACTTGGTTTCATATTTGTGGTTTAATAATATCTCATTGCATATATTAATGAATCCAGAGGTGTCTCTGACAGTTTCAGTTCTAGCTACAATAATGTCTCTAACTGATATAGGCAACTTGTATATTATTTTTTCTTTCCACTCTTCATAATCCATTTTTGGATCCATAGCTTTCATGATTTTTATTAAATGCATTAAGAAAACCATGGGTTTATCTCCAGCATTTGGATTATATCTGGCCCTTTCATACAGTCTTTGTTGAGTGATTCTAAATTTTGGGCCACCAAATTGCCTTTCAATTAGTGCCTTCCATTCATTCCAGGAGTAATTAATTCCCTCACTCAATACAGATTCAAACCATAATAAGGCCACATCTGTAAATAAAGATATTAACTTTGAAGTAATTTCTTCATCAGGTAATTTGTATGAAAATTTTAAGTTATCAATTCTTTGTATGAATTGTTGCCAATCAGATTTTGAATCCCCGTCAAAAGAAGGGTACTGATCTAACTTAGGCCAGTTCTTTTGGCTAGTTTTTGCTTCCCTAACCTGAGGAATATTGAGTAATTCACTTACTTTAGAAAGATGATCATTTATTTCATCTTTTACTGATTTTATATTTTCAGAGCCCATGACACTATGTTCATGTTCTATCATTGGTTTATCCTCAGAGTGTTTCATAAAACCTGGTACTCTCTCTACATAAGAGGTATTATCCTTTATTGTTTCAGTATTTTTCAAAATGTTAGCTACTTCAATTTCTACCCTTTGTAACCTATCTTTTATTACAGGTACTTGAGTCAAAGTATCATTTACATTTGAAAAAGACAATTTTACACGTCCCTCTATTGTAGCCATAATATTCTGAGAGTGTTCTAATTTACTTTCTAAATTTCTAATCTCAGATTTTAATCTTTTATTCTCATTGATTAATTCATTATTTGAATTTTCAATAATTTTTAATCTATTGGCTGTGGTACTCAATGATTGTGTTAGCTGTAATAATACATTTTCTGTATTAATGTTTGACTCTTTTGAAAACTCTTCCACTTTTTCAATTCTCAATAATAATTTACTTATTATTTTTGATTCCATTGGATTCTCTTTTAAAAAATATTCTATTTTTTCCGTGTCCAATTCAGAAGACTCATTTTCAGGGTCAAGATTTAATTCATTTGATTCCATTTTTATATTAATAGTATTTTCCTGGTGATCCATAAAACTATTTACATTGTCCTCCTGTAAAGACAAGTTTAACATATTCTGTTCAAATGAATAATCCTTTAAATCCTTATCAATAATATCCAATATTTCCTTATCAATCTCATTACCTATAAGTAATTTATTGTCAGGTTGATATAATTGATCATAAGAAGTTGGATGACTTACCAAGGTCTTATCCCACTTCCTCTGCCTCTCCTTGCCTTTCCCCTGTAAGGGTGACTGCTGGAGCCCTGCTGTTGAGGATTGTTGTAGTTTTGGGCGTACCAATCCCATTTCCATTTGCTTACTGTAATTTTTTGGTCCTCCTCTTGGGCTGGAGGTGTTGCTATGGAATTGTTGGTTGCTACTGTTGGTGGTTGAGTCTTTATGTCCACTAGAGCTTGGTTGACTTCTATGAAACCTTGAGCTGCTCTCTTTTCCAGATTGTTGATCTGGTCCACTATATTGTTGACTCTTACTGTCAAGGTGTTCATTAGGGTGGATAGGGAGTGAACTTGTTCTTGTAATGTATTTTTTGATTTCTTTATTGAAACCTGCTTTAGAAGCTTTTCCCTTTCCTCCAGAGACATTGACGGAGTGTTGTTTATTATGGGAGAGTCCTGGCCCTCCATTTGAATGTCCTGTAACAGGTTTTTCAGCTCTAGGTCTTAAGTTATAAGGTTTTACCTTATTACTTACAATG